>JAMWYP010000635.1:0-94820 GCA_025563575.1 Acacia pycnantha
GATGAGGGCCTTTTTGTCTTTAGCCTTGGGGTCCACAATCAAAAATAAACCAAGGATTGCGTATCGAGCCACCTTTTATTGATTCCTAAGTAATCTAAGTGACATGCAAATGCAATTAAAACAAGCGGAAAATTGATTTTGGATTTTTAATTGATAAACTAAAATAAGAATGCAATTAAATTAAATGCTAAACTATTATTTTTGGTATTTTCTTTATAAAATGGAATGGAGTATGAAAATGGGTATGAATGTTCTTGGAAATGGGATATGACTATCATAGTTCAATTAAATATAGGAGTAAATTTTCATTAAGTCTAGATGAAAAACCCCAAGATACCACTTGAGTCCAATATTCCCAATTAATAGTAGCTCCTACTACCGTAACTAACTACTATCTCTTGAGATATTGTTTAAAACCACTTAGTGTGTGATTAGGATTAAATTAATGCAACTTGGTTGCTCTTCATATGAATGCGATACCACGCCACTCAATTAATCCAATTCAATCATATTATCTAACAATACCACGTAGAGAACACAATTTCATTGAATCAATAAGGAAATACATATATATAAATCTAACAAGCTTCAAAATTCAATCCAATCACAAAGGTTCAAACCACAAAATTATCCAACCGGGTAAACTAAGTTTCAACATTACAAAACAATATTCCTAAAACTAGGAAATCCAAACAAAATTAGAGAAAATAGATTGAACAAAATATTCCCCTATTTTAATTTAAGGTTTGAAACTCAAGAACACATCTTCATCTCCAAGAACCAAAAGAAAGCAGCCACACATTAATTTCAGAGCACTGGTCCCAGAACTCAGACTCTCACAGGAAAATGGAAGCGAAGGTCGAATAGAGGAAGTCGAAGTCGAAGGTTTGCGTCTGTTTGTTCCAGCTCTCACGGTGAAGGGTGGTTGAAGCTCGGTGGGTGGAAAGTCGGATGGTTGCTGTCGGATTTGGTGAAGGAGGGAAGGAACGAAGGTGATTCTCCGATCTCTGGTCTGAATTTCTTCCAGCCCCCCCAAAGACGAAAGTCCCTTCGTTCCCCCTCAGCTCACGGCGTCCCTGGTGGTGAACGGTGGTCGCTCGCCGGCAACGATGGTAGATGAGGGCGTCGCCGGCGAGGAAGGTAAACCGAAGAAGAAGAAAATCTAAGTCGGAGGTGAAGGTCTCTGCTCCAAGGTCTCCGTTTTTTAGCTCGCCGCCCCCTGTTCCTTCCTTTTGTTCAATGAATAATTCCCCTCTCAGCTCCGTCTCGGGTCCTGTTTCTCTCGGGTCTCCAAAAGCTGACCTAGACCCTGGTCAAAACACAAGTTTTGACCAGGGACTAAAGTGAGAACTTTAAAAGTTCTTGAGAGGGACCTAAGTGATAATTTTCAAAATATTGTTGGGGTCGAAATGAGATTTCCAAAATATCTGGGTCATTTTCTGTAATTGTTCTCTGACCCTTTTCTTCTTTGATTTCCAATTTTCAGAAATTCTTAGGGCCTTTCTTATAATTTTCCCCATAACTCAAAACATTAATTTTGACCCTCAAAAATCTACATTTTCTTCTTAAACACTTACAATGCAAGATTAAACACAATGTAGCATAAAAAGTCCAAGAAATCAATTGCATGAATAATTAACAAATTATGACCATTTTACCCCTAATTACATTTAATTCAATACAATTGTCCCTAACTCAAATTAGTGTTTAATCATGCAATAATGTCCGAGAAAAGACATTAAAAATCCCAATTTAATTATGAAAAGTCATATAAAATATGGTTCGATCACATATTTGTATTCATGTGCGCATATATTGGTTTGAATTGTTCATTTTAACATTCATTGTCTATAATTTTTTATTGAAATCCATCCTTTATAAATCGGTGAGAAATCTCTCCAAATAGTAAATAAATAAATAATTGCCATGTTATAAATTTAAAATTTATCTTACTAAAGCCATATTGAAAAATGTTAATCCCATGTATCTTGGGTAGAATCATTGAATCATGATCTGTTGTAATACCTGGATAATTATTTATCTTAAATATTATATTGGGATAAATAATACCTATTGTTAATAGGTGAATATATGGTCTCAAATATTGTGTTATAGTTACCTTATTTTTCTAAGGTAATTTCTATTGAAATTAGAATGAATAAAGTGGCAAAAATCCCTAAACACACTTATGGGTCATAAGATACCCTGAGATTATTATGATATGTCTTAAGAGGCAATTAAATATTTATTAAAAATAGGAAAGTATGTTGTCTCTAATTTAGATAATTTATGGGATTATTTTCCTTGGAAATTAAAGAGGCAAAATCCAATATTATTTTTGGGGAACATAAGTTGCCCTATAATTTTTAAAATAATGCATGGTGCATAAATGACCAATGTTAACACAATAGTTGTGAGAAAATAATTAATCTAATTTAAGAAAATTGTCAACAATTAGTAAGTGATTAAATAAGTAATTAATTGCTAATTGTTTAGGCATGAATAAAGGTAATGTCCAAAGTTAATTATATAAACCCCTAATTAAGGTTTAGTGACCAATAAAGGGTCAAGATTAGCATAAGAATAATTACTAATTAATTTAGCATGATTAAGAAAGATATAAGATGAATTATATGAAATCCCTAAAGCCTAATTAACCATAAAGTAATCCTTGTAAAAAGAAGAAAACCAATGGGATAATTAACTATAAGATATATATATATATATATAAGTATAAGTTAATTAAATAAAAATCAAAGGTTGAAAAGTCAATTAAAGGGGGAGGGAGCCGAATTCAAGTTGTGTGTGTATGTGAATGCATGTGCAAGTGGATGAAGAGTGCAAGTGGATGAAGAAAGATAAAGAAGAAAAAGAGATATTTGTTGAAAAGCAAACAGGATAAATGAGAACCGATAGTGTAACATCCCATTTTCAAAAGCGGAATAATTTTTTTTCATCATATCATCAGAGTAGAGCATCGGAGCAAGAGAGTAACTAATACATATATTTAAAATGCCAACTGTCGTATGTCTGGCTAAGTGCCGTAGCGGTACATTAATCTGAGTGCCTAACATAAACGTAACTACATAACAAAAGAAAGTCTTTAGCCGGGTCTCTAAGCATGCTACTTGCCTCTATCCTCGGTCCTCCTGACCCTGAAGCTATGTTAAGAGCTGAGGTCCAATGCACCGGACCTTAGGTAACGGTTAACCTCATGCTTAAATATACAATATATGGATTACGGACATTCACAACATTAACAGTACATGGGCAAACAACATATTTTTCACACACAACAAACATATCCCAATAGCACATAAGCCCCCTGGCAGATGTGTGGCCCTGAGCAAACGTATCCCAATAGCACATAAGTCTCCTGACAGATGTGTGGCCCCTAGCAAACATATCCCAATAGCACATAAGTCCCCTGACAGATGTGTGGCCCCTAGCAAACGTATCCCAATAGCACATGAGCCCCTTGGCAGATGTGTGGCCCCTAGCAGATGTAAACATATCAACAGTACATAGACATACACCAGAGCTATCAGCTACCACATATAAGCATACAATATGTTAGTTCCCAATTGGTTTTGATGATAACAGACAATTGTAAACACAAGAGAAGTTTGTCTTTGTAAGTTGGAAAACTAACTGTCAAAGGCAAACTCGAGTTTTGGTTTGAAAACTCGAGTTTTGGCCTGACAGAGAAATGCTCGAATTTTTGCAAAGACATGAAAACTCGAGTTAAAATTTGAAAACTCGAGTTTCAGCCATACAGAGAGCATTCAAGTTTTTCGCTGAACAAAGCAAACTCGAGTTTCGTTTAGAAAACTCGAGTTTTGACAAGACAGAGAGCAACCAAGATTTTCAAAGAATCCAAAACTCCAGTTTCCATGGGAAACTCGAGTTTAGGCTTTTTATAGAGATTTCTCAGTTTTTCAAAGTTCATGAAAACTCGAGTTAACTATAGAAAACTCGAGTTTCCATCACCTGAGAACAATGCTCATCTATGACCTTGAAGAAACTCACTTATTCAATTCGACTAAACTTTTCAATGTTTTCTCATAAAAGAGAAAACTCGAGTTTTGTTTTCAAAACTCGAGTTTTGGTCTTACAGAGACGTTTCCATATTTTTCAAAAAATATGAAAACTCGAGTTAAGATTTGGAAACTTGAGTTTTGAGCAGACAGAGAGCACCACGAAATCTGATTATTTGAAACTCGAGTTAGGTTTTGGAAACTCCAGTTTTGAGATTTTGGACTAAAACATAATTTTTCATCAAGAGTTCAAAACTCGAGTTAGTCACTTAATGACTCGAGTTTTGCACTATTCACTAAGCTCGTCCAAAATGCCAAATCGCGACTTTTGTCTCTGTAATGAGAAAACTCGAGTTTTGGTTTAAAACTCGAGTTTTGGTTTAAAACTCGAGTTTCGGTCTCTTTGTAGAAATAACGCTAAAGTATGAAAACTCGAGTTACGATAAACTGACTCGAGTTTCCATCGCGAAATTTGAATTTCGAACAGAAAGAATTTACGAAACTTGTGTGTTTGATCTCTATACTTCATATCATCACTCATTACTATTCCTAACTATGTTTAATCAGTTTGTTAGTGAGTTTCAGATGATTTAGACAGGATTAAATGAAGAATGAGCATAAAGCAAAAAGCATGTCAGCACATTTAATGAAAAGTGCAGAAAACTTGCATACTTTTGGATAAACATTCTCCACACATTTTGGAGAAGTTAATGCCTGCCTTCTACATCCAGCAAACTGCTCTTCCAACGGATTAAAAGTCAGAGAGTCAACTCTGATTATCTGAAAAGCTGGATTAACCAAAGAGTAGAGAGAGAAGAAGACCAAAGCCTCATGTAATCAGCTCCCAACATCACCAACGGTTATAATTGGGATTACAACGGTCATTTAATGATCTCTACCTATAAATAGAGATGCATTCAATTCTTCTCAACAACCAATCAGTGAGAAAACGTAAATCATTCAAGTTTCAGCTACTCTTTGAGTTTTCTTGTGTAAAGTATCTTTTGATACATTTGTACTTCAGTGTGTATTCTTATCCACTCTTAGAGAGAGTTTACTGATTGTAAATCATTCATTGTAAAGTATCTCAAGTCAAGGGGACAAGGAGATTGGGTTATTGATTACAACTTGTAAGGGGGAGTAAGTTCTAGAGAGAGAATTACTCTTGAGTGCAGAGTGTGTAATCAATTGATATAGTGAGAAATCCCAGAGAGTCTGGGGACTGGACGTAGGTCAAGTGGTTGGACCAAACCAATATAAATCCTTGTGTCTTGCTTCTCTTCTATATACTCTGTTTCACTTTCATTTCCTACTCGAAAAACAGAGCATACCGAAAAGACTTTTGAGAATCCCCAATTCACCCCCTCTTGGTGATTCGAGCTCCACTTTCACAATAAACATCAGAGTTAGTGTTACTAGTACACGAATGTACGTACACCAATAGTACATAAGTACACAACAGATCATCAACCACATATACACATACAATAAACATCAGAGTTAGTGTTACTAGTACGCAAACGTACGTACGTACCTTCGTTGACGAAATACGGTACGTCTGTCGGTCGAAACGTGATTACAGATATCCTATAAGGAGAATAGCGTATTTATTAATCAAACAATATCCTAACAGATATTATAGCCATAATGACTATTTTACCCCTGACTTCACTAACCGACTAAATTTCGCCAGAGCTTCGCTACTTTGACTCTAATCTTCCAAAATTTTGCCATATCTCTTTCTCCATCATGTTTTCGAAATAAATACCATATTTAACCATAAAACATGATATCAACAATATATTGGAAGATTAAAGATCAAAACAACATCTAAGCTATGAACTTCAAGAACTACCGAACTAAATACTAGAACTTAAAACTAGGGACCAAAGTATTTACCCAGAACCTCGCTACTCCCTCTCCAAAGCTCTTCCTTCTCTCTTTCACTCTTTAGTTTCGAATTACTCAAGAGGATTTGGTGTGAAAATTTCAAGAGAAGTGAAGGCTATTTATAGAGAAGTCCTATGACATCTTTGTAATTTTTTCCAACTTCCTCTTCTTCCATAGAAGCCATTAGATCTAGGGTTTTTGTTCAAACTCCATCTCCACCTTTGAATGCCCTTGGCCGACCTCTCCCCCTCCTTTCTTTCCAAAAATGATGTCATCCAAATGATGTCACCCATGTGCTCTTATGAATTTTACCGATTAATTCCCCTGCTCAGTGTTCTAATCGAATATACTTATAACTTTTAAATACTTTTAGAGGTAAACCTTGAAGTTTATGTATTTTCTTGAGAAGTATTTGGATTAACAAGAATTATAGTCCAATTAGGGGTCTTTACTAGCCTTTTAGTCAGTATACGATAAAACCCCGTCGGTTACGGAAATGACTTCGGAGATAACCCACTCTGGGATAAAAATTCACTTGTTTATAATATGTCCTGCTGTTAAATACTTAGTTCACATATTTCAAGATATGATTTAATTTCTATCGGTTCTCATTTATCCTATTTGCTTTTTCACAAATATCTTCACTTTTTCTCCCACTTGCATTTGCATTCACACACAAATTTATTCAACATTTTCTCTATCCTTTATTCAATAATTTCGGCTCCCCCTCCCTCTTTTTGATTTTTATTTTGTTATTTAACTAACTTATATTATGCTTTAATTATCTTATATTAATTAACAAAAATTCTCCCATTGGTCCTTAGATAATTACTTGGATTTAGACATTTTAAATTGCTAGAATTATTGTAGGCCTTTGATATTACTTTATGAAATTCAATCTTAGCCATTTTTTAATGTTTGACTTTTCAAAGTTGATTAGCAAGTTTAATTAGAGCCTTAATCCTATGATTAGTAATCTTTTGTTGATCAATTATGCTTTAGGAATTTCATGTATTTAATCTCATCCATTTTTCTTAATCATTTCTAATTAATTAGCATTTATATTTATGCTAATCTTAGCCATTAATCTTTAATTAGGGATTAACTTTGGACACTTCCTTTATTCATGTCTAAACAATTAGCAATTAATTACTTATTTAATCACCTACTAATTGTTGACAATTTTCTTAAATTGGATTAATTATTTCCTCACAACTATTGTACTGACATTGGTCATTTATGCTCCATGTATTATTTTAAAAATCATGGGGCAACTTATGTTTCCCAAAATAATATTGGATTTTTGCCTCTTTAAATTCCAAGGAAATAATTTAATAAATTACTAAAATTAGAGACAACATACTTTCCTATTTTTAATAAATATTTAATTGCCTCTTAGGATTTATCATAATATTCTCAGGGTATTTTATGACCCATAATTGCATTTAGGGATTTTTGGCACTTTATCCCTTTTAATTTCAAGAGAAATTACCCTAGAAAAATAAGATAAATACTACACTAGTTTTGAGACCACATATTCACCTATTTCCAATAGGTATTATTTATCAAAATATAATATTCAAGATAAATAATTATCCGGGTATTATAGATAGAAATTAAATCGTATCTTGAAATATGTGAACTAAGTATTTAACATCAGGACATATTATAAACAAGTGAATTTTTATCCCAGAGTGGGTTATCTCCGAAGTCATTTCCGTAACCGTCAGGGTTTATCCTAAACTGACTAAAAGGCTAGTTAAGACCCCTAATTGGACTATAATTCTTGTTAATCCAAATACTTCTCAAGTAATTTCATAAACTTCAAAGATTACCTCAAAAAGTATTTGAGATTTATAAGCATATTTGATTAGAAACACTTAGCAGAGAAATTTATCGGTAGGAGGAAAATCTCTAAAGGATAAGATGGCATAGGATGATGTCATTTTTGGAAGAGAGAGGGAAGGGGAGGTCGGCCATGAAGGGTTGGATGGTGAGGATTGGAGTTTCTATAAATAGGCCACTCTTTCCATTTGAATTCTCACCAATTCAAGAAGCAATCTTAGAGAGAAGTTAGAGAGAAGTGGGAGCAAGAAGGAGTAGCAAAGTTCTGGGTAAGTTCTTCGGTCCTTAGCTTTTAGATTCTAGTCTTTAGTTTGGTAGTTCTTGAAGTTCTAGTGTAGTTCATAGCTTAGATGTTGCTTTGATCTTTAATCTTCCAATATATTGTTGATATCATGTTTTATGGTTAAATATGGTATTTATTTCGAATATATGATGGAGAAAGAGATATGGCAAAATTTTGGAAGATTAGAGTCAAAGTAGCGAAGCTCTGGCGAAATTTAATCGGTTAAGCAAAGTCAGGGGTAAAATAGTCATTATGAATAAAATATTTGTTAGGATATTGTTTGATTAATAAATACAATATTATCCTTATAGGATATCTATGATCACGTTCCGATCGTCAGACGTACTGTATTTCGTTAACGAAGGTACGTATGTCCACGTACTAGTAACACTAACTCTGATGTTTATTGTATGCGTATATGTGTTATGTGTATTGTATGCGTTTAGGTGGTATGTTGTTGAATGCATATAAGTGTTAGAAGATAAATGTATGTTTGCTAAGGGCCACACATCTGCCAGGGGGCTTATGTGCTATTGGGATACGATTGTTAAGGGCCACACATCTGTCAGGGGGCTTATGTGCTATTGGGATACGATTGCTAAGGGCCACACATCTGCCAGGGGGGCTTATGTGCTATTGGGATTCGACTGCTAAGGGCCACATATCTGCCAGGGGGCTTATGCGCTATTGGGATTCGACTGCTAAGGGCCACACATCTGCCAGGGGGCTTATACGCTATTGGGATACGCTTGTTGTACATTTGGTTGTGTGCTCATATATTGTTAATGTTGTGAATATCTGTAATCCATATATTGTGTATATAAGCATGAGGTTAACTGTTACCTGAGGTCTGATACGCGTTGGACCTCAGCTCTTAACATAGCTTCAGGGTCAGGAGGACCGAGGACCGAGGAGAAAGGCAAGCAGCACGCTTAGAGACCCGGTTGGAGACTTCCTTTTGTTATGTATTTATGTTTATGTTAGACTCTCGGATTAATGTACCACTACTTCGATTAACCAGACATACGATAGTTGGCATTTTGAATATATGTATCAGTTACTCTCTTGCTCCGATGCTCTACTCTGATGAAAAAAAAATTATTCCGCTTTTGAAAATGGGATGTTACATCTGTTCACCTTTCTAATTCAATTAGAGGTCGAGATATAAAACATTGGCCTCATGCTCTAAAATAGACGAATATGATCCAAATTGATGTACGTACAACATGGAAAACTAGTTGTAGAACCCAATATTGAAATTATTTTAAATTTTGGATCATACAACTCATCATAGAGAAGAATTTCCACCTTTAGCTTAGAAACCAAAATAATTTTTTTCTAAACATTGCTATAATCCATAGCATAATTCAAATTTTGTACAAGAATCAAATAAAGAAAAAAAGGACTGGGGGCTACAGTATATGGATTTCAGAATAAAGCATAGATTGCTTACACAGACTAGCAAGTACAAAAAATGGATTACTTTAAAGAGTAAGAAAAAGGCATTGGTTCGATAACTCACAAGTGGGCTCATCAGGTGGGTAATTGGAGTTATTCTCAGATTGAATAAGCAATAGAAAACAGATCATAGATGCCAATATCGCTCTCTTAACCATTGCTCATTCATTTTAGTAACTTTAGAGCCATTTTCTTAGCTTTTCAACTACCTCATGCCTTATTCTCTTTTCTCTCTATTATTTGATTATATTGGAGTAAGGTCGATTCCACTTGCCTTGCCCCAGCTGCTTTTCTTTCTCTAGATGACATGTTACCCTTATTAGAGCATTGGCATGCAATAAACCGCAAAATAAAATAGTATCATTGTTTCATTCTTAATTATTGAGTATTTTAATTTCTTGAGATGGACTTTTTAACAAAAGTGGATTCGTAATTTCGTGGAACTATGCTTGTTATTTGTTGTTCGATCTTGGGTTCGACTCACCTGTGTACCAAAGGACTATATATTTTTTTGGTTCTAGCATTTCAAATTACCTTCTTGCATATATATAGAAGAAATTGCCAGAGACTTCTTAGGCACACTCCATCTTCTTCCGGCATCATACTATTTCACTTTGTCATCAGGTGAGTGTGCGTGGAGGATTTCTGATTTGGTAGCATTCGAACTTTGCTCTTTTTCGTCGATTCTTCTTCCTTTTCTATTTTCTCTGTTGTGTGTTGGTGCTGGTGACTGCAATTTTCGAAAGTCAAAATGACCCTTGACATGTCTAGTTTCTAGGAAAATTAACGGAGTTTACTCGAAATCCTCAGATCTGTAACATCCCAACTTTTCAAAAGCAGTATAATTTTTTTTTTTTTCGTTTAAAATCATCAGAGTAGAGCAATGGAGCAATTGAGTAACTGAAACTTGTATTCAAAACGCCGTAAGTCTAGCTTATTTACAACAGCGGTACAGTATTTCAAAGGTTCAACTGAAACCTAGCTACATAAACAGAAAGGATCTTCAGTTGGATCCCGTTGCGGCCTGCTTGCCTCTTTCCTTGATCCTCGATCCTCCCGACCCTGAAGCTATATTAAGAGATGAGATCCGATGCATCCGGATATCAGGTAACGGTTAACCACATGTTTATATACACCATATATGTACGACAGACATCCACAGAATTTTGGCAACATCTACTATGGTCAGACATAGTGTATACATAATCAGATATGTATGGCAATAACAATACAGTCGAATATAGAGTTAAAGCACAACAGACAGTACTATGGTCAGACATAGTGTAAACATAATCAGATATGTATGACAATAACAATATTGTCGGATATAGAGTTAAAGCACAACAAACAGTAATACAGTCGGAAGACAGACAGTAGTACAATCAGAGTACAGACAATGGTACGATCGGAGTACGAACAATAGTACATCAGAGTACAGAAAATAGTACAATCGGAGTACGAAAAAAATAGTACATCAGAGTACAGACATGACAGTGGAAACACATATATGCATACAATAACCATCAAAGTTAGTGTTACTGTACGCGAACGTATCTTCGTTGACGGATTACGGTATTTCTGTCGGTATACGGCACGACAGTAGGTCAGAATGTAATCAGGGATATCCTACCAATATAACAATGTACTTGTTAAGGATCTATCATTACTACGGACATTTTTAGTCAAAATGACTGTTTTGCCCCTGACCCCCTAATCGGCGGAATTTCACCAGCACTTCGTTACTTCGACCCTAATCTTCCAAAATTTCAACATAACTCCTACTCCAACATAATTTTGAAATATATATCATATTGATTAGTGATTCACTTCATAACAGGAATTTTGGGTACAAATTACCATTTTGCCCCTATCCTTACTAGTCGGCGGAATTTCGCCTGAGCTTCGCTATTTTAACTCTAATCTTCCAAAAATTTTCCAGAACTTCGACCCCACCATGATTTTCTAAATTAATGACTAAAATACCCCTAGCATATGATATCTAATCATACTTGGAAGATTAAAGACTAAACTAGCATTTCTACTCTAACTACCGAAAGAACTACGGAAGCTTAAGTACCGAAAAACTTACCCAGAGCTTCGCTGCAAATTTCCCCGGCTCCTCCTTCTCTCTTCACTCTCTCTAGATTTTGGCTTGCTCTAGTGAGATGTGGTGTGAATATTCAAATGAAGGTGAAGGGGTATTTATAGGGGTTTCCAGTGTCACTATTCATGCTTTACCAGACCGGATACAGACCGTCGGATCGCACACGGATGAGGTGGCACAATCTTGGCCCTCCACCTCTTGGCCGACCTCTTGGCTCCCAAAAAGTCAAGGTTTGAGCCAATAGAGTGATGCCATGTGTCCTCTTTCTAGAAGCTTTTACCGGTTGAGTCCCCGATCGGTGTCCGAATCGCGTAATCGCGCAAAATCTCAGAGATTCAGAATCACAACTTTGAAAACCTTTTCTTCCTCATTAGAAATGTCTAAGTAAACTTAATTTTTGATCCTATACAGCGTTTCAACGGTCCAGCGAAGTTTCTCAAAAAACGTGCATGGTTACGAAATTCACTTCCGGAATCATCAACTTCTGGACAAAAATTCACTGATTCCAAATATGTCCAGATAATCATAAAATCATCGCCAGATGTTGAGTTACACTTCATTTTGTGCAAATTCTAATTTTATGACTATTTTTCTTTTTCTCAGATTTTCCCTATTTCGTCTTATTACTAACTTCTTCTACCGATCTCGGAAACGACTCCGGGAACAGCTCAATTCAAGATAAAAATCCACTCATCAATATTATATTTGACTTTAGAAATTTTGTCCCTGGTTTTCTAGATAGGATCCGATCTCCATCGGTGTTTATTTACTTTTTACCTTTTTACTTTAATTAATTTTTTATTTAAGAGTTCTTATTTTACACTCCATCATCATTCTTTTTTTTTTCTTTTTTTTCCCTTTCCCTCTTCATGTCGGCACACACACACACTTTTTATATATATTTTTATTTTATTTTTTAATTAATTATTATATAATTTAATAAATATTTTTACATAATTTTTTACAACTTTTTGCTATTGGTCCATACTTGTATTTAGGCTCAAAATTACTTAATCTCGTTTATTTTTCCAATTAATTAGAAAATATATTTTTTCTAATTTTTTAACCATATTCCACTAATTATAGAGTTTTACATAATTATATTTGAATTTTCCTTAGCTTATGCGTAAGTAATTAGCCAATAATTACTTAATTAATTTCTTCCCAATCATTGATAATTTTCTTAATTAGAACAACTTATTACCTCACTACTTTTGCACTGACATTTGTGTTTTCATGTCCTTTGCATTATATTAGAATTTACGGGGGCATTCTGACCATTATAATACTTTTTTATTTTTCCCTCTTTATTTTTCCAAGGTGATAAATCCAAAAAATTGTCTAAATTAGAGACAACATACTCTCTAATTTTTAATAATTATTCTATTGCCTCCAAGGATTTTTCATAATTTCCTTAAGTCACTATATGCTCCAAAAGGGCATTCGATCTGGTCATTTTGGCACATTATTATATTTTTTCCTAATTTCCAAGAGATTGATTTTTTTCCCTAAGTCAAATTTTAGGGTATTACAAGATCATTTCCAGGTTAAACTTTTCCAATCACTGTTCAGATTATCGTGCAAAAACGTGACCCAACTGCAAGAATTGTTTTCTCCTTGTACAGAACTCAAAATGTTACAAATTTTATATCATTGGAAAGCACTACATGTCTAATTTACCCCTGTAAAATTTCATGATTTTAGGGCTTCATTTGATACATAAAATAATGTCCTTAATCCGACTGACTCAAACATCCCAACATTTGTAAACTTTTACAATTTTGACATATTGATTCCAAAAATTATTTCCTACCATGTTTTTACCTCATTGAGCATTTTTCAATGCAATGAAGGCCTAAAAACATGTAAAGGAATTTACTTTTTAATTTTCTAGATTAAACTATAATTTTACTAGGAATTAAAGACCAAAACTCAAGAACTCACCTCAAGAACTTTTCTCCTTCTTCTTCTTACTTCCTATGAATTTTCCCCACTCTCTCTCCATCTCTAAATCAGATTTTGGTGTGAAGAATTTGTGAAGATGTTGATGGCCTATTTATAGGGAAAGCTTCAATGGTATAATGGTAATTAACAAGGTATTACAAAACTCCATCTTTCCTCTCATCCATTGGTTTAAAAAGAACTTTATCAAACCTATTTCCCTCCATTCATATATGTTCCCACATGCCTCCTTTTCTTGAGTCATTTAATTTGTTTTTTAAATAGCCAAGTATCTTGTTTATTCAATGATAAATTCCATCTGATTCATTCCATGTGCATGCCACTTATGTTGACTTTTGGGGAAGATTATTCAATCTTTGATTAGCTTGAAATCAAGTGTTTATATTTCCTTTAATTACAATTACCATTGTAGGATTGGTTCATTAGTTAAATCATGGTCATTAGTGCCATTATTAACCAAGCTTTATGCACTTTAATCTTCACTTATTTCCATTGTCTTTTATCAAGTTGAAGGCATTTGCAAATAATCCTAATTAGCACAAGCTAATTTGTCAATTAGAATTTGCTATTTCACTTTAATTTACTTAAGTGTTTTCATAATATTTTCTTGCCTTTATTGGTTATAAAATAACCATTATTTTATGTGTTAGTTTTATCACATTATATGATCCCTTAATCTTAGTCTTACATTTTGCATTTTGTTAATTTAATTCCAAGTGAAATTTGCCTAAAATTACAATTAATAAATTACATTTACTTGAAACACATATTCATTCACCTTCATTATTGCTAATTATCCATCAAAATACAATACTTATATTAAAAAGGAATTTTCAGGTATTACATATACAATTAGAATATCTCATATGTTGATTCGTTATAGTTTTGAGGTGTCTTACATTATTCTAATAGTTTTCTTAATTGACCATCCTAATTTTATGTCTTTAAAGCGATTAATTACAGCTCTTTCTTTTTGACAACAAGGAATTGTTAATGAGGGAATTTTGCCAAAAATGATCACTAAAGGATATTCCACATCACTTTTGTCATTTACCTAGACCTTTACTTCTTCTTTGGGAGAGTGTTATAGCTCACAAGTGCAGGTTGTGGGAAGAAAAATTGAGGATCTCTAATTAGTTAATGATTGAAGAAGTAGAAGGAGATTTGGAAAGTAGGAAGCTTGATGAAATTGTCTAATAATTATTGGAGTAAATACCCTTTTTGGTCCCTGGAAAAAAACACGGGCCCCATTTTGGTCCCTGGAAAAAAAGTCATTTTTCCTCATTTTTAGGGACTAAAAAGGACTTTTTGGGAATTTGTGAGGGATTAAAATATCCACAAAAAAGAGGCTAAAAAGGACTAAAAGGGACCTTATTCGTCCTTTTTAAGGACTAAAAAGGACTTTTTTTTTTGTCAGGGACCAAAATGGGGCCCGTGCTTTTTTCCAGTGACCAAAAAGGGTATTTACTCTAATTATTGCACATAAGGTATTTGCCAAATGGCTTGTGTAACGCCCCTAATTCTATGCTCATTATGATGTCCAATTATGTTCATATATGTTAGAATTTATTTGTCCTAGAGACAATTTGTTATGACAGATGAACACCTTTTTATATTGTAGTATTTAATGGTTTATATAAATGAGGACATTTTATCTTTATCATATATATGTCTCATCTTTATTTTAAGGTAAATAACTAAATATGTGTTTAAAGATAAAAGACATAGGAATAGAATAGGTGTTCGTTGACAAAAAAAAAGGTATTCACTCGAGGATCTATGATAGAGATCATGATCATGAGGACTCAAGGACACTGCATATCTATAGCCTAAAACTTGTTCATAATCTTGAAGAGTAAATACCCTTTTTGGTCCCTGAAATAACACGCGCTACCCATTTTGGTCCCTGAGTAAAAAAAATGTCATTTTTAGTCCTTAAACAGTAAAAAAAAAGTCCCTTTTAGTCCTTTTAGTCATTTTTGTGGGCATTTTAATCCCTCACAAATTCCCAAAAATCATTTTTAGTCCCTAAAAAGGACCGAAATGACATTTTTTTTACTCAGGGACCAAAATGGGTAGAGCGTGTTTTTCCAGGGACCTAAAAGGGTATTTACTCTAATCTTGAATCACCAAAAAAGGGCATTGGTGATATTAATAAGACTAGTACGCCATTATCTACTTGTATAGAGATACAAGGTAAGGACCTCATGAATACATGCATGGTGATGCCTTAGCTGATGTTGTGGATGGATGTTGGAGAACAAATAGCATTGAATTGACCCACAAAAATATTCCACAAAGATTCATTGAAGAGAGTATCATTGGATATGTAAAGTCTCTCATTGTTTGGTAGTGCAGACGTCCTAGATTTGAGGATGTCATCGAACACTATGTCCTAGGGTTATACTTTGACTATACAACTCTATCCACCTGAAAAATGGGAGAACAGTGTACTCTTGGGTGTATCACGTATACATGAGTATAGATGGACATGCCGAAAGGACTCATAGTCCCCTACAAAGGATTGGTCGTTCACAAGACCGATAGGGCTTGGATGACTTCTAGTTGACATGAGAGTCTGTGCACATAGCAAGTGATGAGGGCTTTAATGATATCGTCTTCAGTGTTCAATATTGTATTTCATCAACAAGCTCCTCTAAGCACCTGGTTATAACTCATGAGAACCCATAAAGAGTTACATGTTATAACTCATGAGAACTTGTAAAGAGTTACCTGCTATACTATGATAATTATTCCAAACCCATCTAGTAATAACTAATGAGTGCTGTAAAGAATTGCCAGTTCTCATGAGTAACTCTTTTTTTTTGTATTTCAATATCATGAGCGTGTTGCTTGATTGTTGTAACACCCTGGTTTTCACAACTGTTTTTATAGCGTTTTGATCAAAGTTTTGAGTGACATAAATTTTTTTTTTTCATAATAAGAAGTAACTAGATAACATTGATAACAGTGTATCTGGCTGTTCATAAGGCCGTACATTCCTTCGAGTGTTTACATCTAACGTAAGTACAACAAAGCTAAAGCGTCTCCATCTGGTCTTCATGCTAGCTCCCTACCTTTGTCCTCGATCTACGTGGCTTGCTTGCTTCTCTCCTCGGCCCTCGGTCCTCCGGACCCTGAAGCTATAGCTGAGATCAATTTAGCGCATTGGATCTCGGAGTAACGGTTAACCTCATGCTTATAAACAGTATATGTACAGCAGGTATTTCTAATTTTAATCAAGCCGGTACATCGTATGATCATTTAATAACAACTACACTAACATGTAACGTTAAGTCCGTCTGCACCATTCACCCGTGCCACGATGTACGGTCGTGTCCTCAGCGCTAGGAAAACATTTCGGCATTATTATGTCTATAACCCGAATAAAGCTGTAATCAGTGATCTAAGTACGGTTCCATAGTCACTGTGCATCTAAGTACGGTTCCATAGACGCAGTGTATCTAAGTACGATTCCTTAGACACGGTGCAAATAGCACCGAACAGAATGACCAGGTAAGTGTCTATTATGGGGGCCTCACCGACTTATACGGCGACTAAATGGCATACCCACAGAGACTAGCCTTGCCTTCGGCACCAAACTATTCACACAACACATTAGCACATATAATCATTCAATAATCATCAGATTAGTGTTACAGTACGCGAACGTACCTCCGTTGACGAACGTCGGCACTTCTGGCGTAACGGCAGCAGATCAGAGTTTCTGATATCCTATAAGAGTAATATCACTTTCATTAGTGATTTGACATTATAACTGGCATTTTAGGTAAAAATTACCATTTTGCCCCTACACCCCTAATTGGCGGAATTTCGCCAGCACTTCGTTACTTTGGCTCTGTTTTTTCCCAAAATTTCACCAGAACTTCGACCCAATCATAATTTTGGAAATTTTAGACTAATATAGCCTTATCTTATGATATCTAATAATACTTGAAAATTAAAGGCTACTCTAACATTACTACTCTAACTATTGAAAGAACTACGAAAGCTAAAAGCTCGGTACCGAAAAACTTACCCAGAGCTTCGCTGCAGAATTTCCCAGAGCACCTCTCTCTTCTTTCTCTCTCTATATTTCGGTTCTCACTTGGAGAATGGTGTGAAAAATTCAAGAGGCATGGCCTCTTATTTATAGAGAAATCAAGGAACACAAATGTCATTTTTGCATTTCATCTAAGCCCTTGGATCCAACTTGTTTGAGAAGGCAAGATCTCATCCCTCCATCCCTTTGGTCGACATACATGAAGGAGGTGGCAGCCCATGAGTGGTCCAAGGTGATGACTCATGGTTGCTTTATGGCCCGGTCTGATAGATTTCCCCGATCGGTACCCGATTCACGTAATTTCGGAAAAATCTCAAAATTATGGATTTACAACTTTGAAGCCATTTCCTCACTCATTAGAAATGTCCAAGTTAACCTAAATTTTGATTCCATATAGGGCTCCAACAGTCAGTCTGAAGTTCCTCGAAAAGCGTGCCCGGTTACGGAACGAATTTCCGGAATCATCAACTTCTGGACAAAAATTCACTGATTCCAAATATGTCCAGATAATTTCAAACTCATTTCCAAATTTTGAGTTAGAATTTATTTTCTTCAATCCTAAAAATGTGCCTATCTGCATTTTTCCTATTTCGTTTTATTAGGAAAATGCTCTCACAGAAACGAATTAACTTAGGAAAAGTCTAACGGAAGATAAAAATCTACTGATCAATATTTTACCTTGACTTTGGAAATCTCATTCCTAGTTCTCTAGATAGGATCCGTTTCCTATTTATTCCATTACTATTCACTATATTTAATTATATTATATAATAATACAACTTTTATAAAAATATCTAGATATTATTTTTCATTCTTATCTTCATTTTTTTTCTTTCTTGGGCAATAATTTCGGCTGGCCCTTTATTTTTTATAATAAATATTTATTTTTTATTTAATTAATTATTTAATGATTTATTTATTTTAATATTCTCAAAAATTCCACAAAATTACCTAATTGGTCCATTCTTGTATTTAGGCTTAAAAATACCTAAACTCATCCATTTTTCTAAAAAATTTTCAATTAATTAGCAAATATGTTTTTACTAATTTTAAGCCAAAAACCACTAATTTTAGGGTTTTACATAATTATTCATGAATTTCCTTTGCCTATGCGTAAGTAATTAGCCAATAATTACCTAATTACTTTATTATCACTAGTTGATAATTTTCTTAATTAGAATGCCTCATTACCTCATAACTTTTACACTGACATTTATGTTTCCATGTCCTCTGCATTATTTTAGGATTCATGAGGGTATTATGGTCTTTTCAATACTTTTTGAGCATTCTTATTCAATTTCTCCAAGTTTGTAATTTATCAAATTACCATAATTAGAGATAATATACTCTCATAATTCACTTGGTCATTTTACTGCCTTTTAGGATTTTTCATAATTTTTCTAAGTCATTTATGTCTCATAGGGGCATTTTCGTCATTTTGGCACTTTGGCCCTTAAATTCTCTAATTTTCTATAGAATTCAACTTAGAAACATAGACTATAAAAACACAAATCTGGAGATCAAAACTTCACTTATCAGAAATATCCAATTTGTTTATAATATTCCAGATAATAAAATCCGGATATTACAATTGTCAAGAAACACCCTAAAGTTACTAACACTATATCTCTTATTAATCTAATCAGTGTGTAATTACCAGAGTCATGACATTTACAGATTAGACTACTTCACAACAGAGAGCATGCATAATGTTTGGACGATGAGTCACGGATCACATATGCCTAGACATATACTGGTTAATTTTAATTCCCGGAGAAATATTCGCGTGATACAATTTAAAATTCGGAAATAGTCAGGGTTAATCCCGTTGGAGGATGTTGGTTGTATAGTTATCCCGAATTAATGTCAGTTGAATAGTTAGTAATATACAATCCAAAATAGAGTAAATACCCTTTTTGGTCCCTGGAAAAAACACGGATGCCCTTTTTTGTCCCTGAAAAAAAATAAGTCACTTTTAGTCCCTAAAATGGAAAAATAAGGTCCCTTTTAGTCCTTTTGATCATTTTTTTGCACATTTTAATCACTCGAAATTCCCAAAAAGGTCCTTTTTAGTCCCTAAAAAGGACCAAAATGACATTTCTTTTACTCAGGGACGAAAAAGGGTCAAATGTGTTTTTCCAGGGACCAAAAATGGTATTTACTCATCCAAAATATCAGAATATAAAAATTCCACTTAATTAACTCCCCTCCTTCAGGTCCTTCTTCTATGGCCCCAGCTGCACCGCCTTACTCCCAAACTAGAACATCATCCTGAATCTGTAGGTATTTCTGAGATTCAGTGATCAGATGAATCGTAGGGTAATGACTAATCTCATATTCAAAGTAAAAATCATACATTACAAATATTTCATATATTGCGAAATAAAAGAAAGCATTCAACAAACACACCGCAACCAGACTACATAGCACACATCACATGTATCATTAACAGCGAAAGAACACACAAGTGCTACGTGTCCCAGAGACGAATCCTCATCGCTAGGAAAACAAGCATGCAACATTATCATATAAAATAATAATCTACAGCTAGCTAAATAAAACACATGCATACAAACTCGGACATGAATCCACAAGATATGAACATATAAAAACACAAGGAATATGAGATTAAGTTACCAACCTTAACTTCGCGTAATTGATACTAATTCTCAACACTTAAGACTCGGACTTCCTTTAATATTCTAAAGTAAGACCAATATAAATATTAATTTCCTATTTGTTTTGTAGGGTATTATATTAAATACCATTCTCAAAATATCAAAAGGGTTTTCATTGTCCCTTAAGTCACTCTTTAATTCATATAGGTTAAGTCTTACATCTTTGACTTTATTGTACTTTATTTTCAGACTATTCACATTTTTGTTCAGAAATGTCCAGCAACTTTGAAAAATCATAATTAAATGTATAAAATTCAATTGATGTGCTCCTAAAATATATGGGTCCCTTAACATGTCTATTTTCACACACAAAAATACTCCCAACAGTTATAAAATTTTCAATTATTCCCAGAATAATAAAGTTTCCCAACTATTCAGATCATACTTCCAGAGACATGAGTCAGTTTGAAAAATACATATCTTTTTGTATAAACCTTAAAAAATTGATTGTGAGTTGTGACCTATCAAAAGAAATCTCTTTCTATCTACTACATTTGTGAAAAGTTTCATGATTTTTAGACATCATTCGATTAGTAAAAAATCATGCACAATCACTACTGTTTAGATTGCATTTCAAAACAATAAGTATTTTCCAAAAAAGCTGTAACTCCTTATACAGAGCTCTATATTACCTATCAAAATAAATCTCTCTTGGGCTACTTTTTCATGATTTTTAGACATCATTTGATCGATCGATCAAACATCACGCACAACCACTACTATTCAGATTGCACTTCCATAAATATAAGTCTTTTTCAAAAATCTGTAACTCCTTGTACAAAGCTCCAAAAATTACGTATTACCTAACAAAATAAATCTCTCTCAATATAATTTATTTCTAGAAATTTTCATGAATTTTAGACATCATTTGATCGGTCAAAAATCACATACAAGTTGACTGCCTCCAGAAAAAACCAAAACTGGCAGATTTTGCAACTTGTACAACTTTGATCTTTTGCTTCCAAAAATCATTTTCCACCATGTTTCCACTCCATTTTTTTCTTTCTAAACATATTGGTGACCTCAAAATCATGAAAATCATTTTCCTCTTCCATTTTCTTGCTTAAGCCAAAATATAGCCTTAAAACCAAGAAAACCTCCTTTTCATAAATCCTGATTTTTAGCTTAGTTTAGTCTTAGATCTTGGTTTTTTGGTCTTTGATCATGTTAGATCTTATTTTGGGCAGCATGACCCCTTAGGGTTCCATGTCTCCATGTCCCAAGAACAACATGAACAAACTATTTTAAATTGAAGAAAACTAAGATTAAGCCTTTTTACAACAAACCCCAAGAAATACACAAGATCGGTTAGGATTCTTACCAACTATCCTTGATCTTTCTGTTTTGTGGAAATCTTTCCATCTTCTTGGGTCTCCAAAATTTTGGCCTCTTCATCATAAAAGACCAAAGGAAATTGTTCCATTAAAGTTAGGATTTTACACAAAAAGATGAGAAGATTCAAGATTTCTACACTTCTGTTTCTAGTGCAAGATTTCTACACTTTGATTTCAAGAATTTCTGAATTTTGGGTCAGTCAGACTGTCTGGATCAATTTTCTAGGTTCTGATTCAATGTTTTCTGGCTTCGGTGCATCATATCTGATTGTCAGCACTTCTGGTCTGATCCTTCTCGGTTTTGTCATCATCAGCCTATGATCCTCCAAGTCTCTTGGTCTGGTTCTGTACCTCTATTTCATTTCGGTCCTGCATCTCTCTATTTCTTATGGTTTCTGGTGCTATCAACTTCAATTCTTGATTTCTAGTTTGGCTTTCATCACTTTTAGTTCTGCCAATTTCATCTTTGGTTTTGTTTCTTGGTCTTGGTTTTGCAAATTTCATCTCTGGTTCTGTTTCTAGGTTTTGTTTTCGGTTCTGTCATATTTGGCCACATGTTTTTCCTCTTCGATTCTCTGCTGCATGGTTGAAACAAGGCTTCAAGAAAGGTCAAGAATGGCAGAAGAAAGGTTTCAGGCTATTGAGCAACGACTACAAACAATAGATAACACATTACAAGGGCTGTTGGCAGGATTTAATACTGGTTTGACAAATCTACATCAAGAAATGCAAGAATTTAATGCAGCTAGACAGAATGTACCAAGAAATCATGACCAGCACCAAGAAAGACACCAAGAACGTCGGCAAAGGCAACCACAGTACCATAAACGACACAATTTACAAAAATGGAGTTTCCTATATATTCTGGTATGATATACTGACTTGGCTCCTCAAATATGAGCGATTCTTTGAGTTAGATGACACACTGAAAGAAAGCAAGGTAAAAATGGCTTCTCTTAACCTTGATGACAAGACTTTTTCAATGGCACCGTGCGCTTGAAAGAAGACTCCACAATCGACTGCCTTCTTGGGATGGATATGCAGTCCTCTTGCAAGATAATTTTGGTCCAGCATTTGAAAATCCCATGAGTGATCTCACCCACTTGAGGCAAACAGGATCCTTGGTGGATTACAATGCAGATTTCGATTTTATTGCTGCTAAATTAGATATTGTTGAAGGTTATTTGGTAGGTGCATATGTTTCAGCTCTTAAACAAGAATTGGCTGGTCCGGTTCAAATGTTCAACCCTAAAACACTAACAGAGGCGAGACGGTTGGAAAAAATACAGGAGCTAATTGTGGACAACTTAAATCAAAAGGTTACAGCAGAAACTCTCCTTCCTTCTACTGTATATCGCACAACATTACTGACCAATAAATCTCTTTAGGCCAATAATTCTGTTGGTAACACATCTAAGGCTTTATCTTTGATACTTAAGAACCCAAATAGGATATTTAAACCTCTTAGCCCTGAAGAAGAATTAGAACACAGAACAAAGAACCTATGTTTCTACTGTCATGCACCCTTTTCCTGTGATCATCATAAGTGTCCTCAAAGAGAAAAATTCCAATTACACTACATTAGCCCAGATTTGATTGAAGATGCAAGTCACAATGCAATGGCTGAACCAAACCTAAAATAGGGGATGAATTTTCCCCTCTCATTTCTCTTCATGCCATTAATGGAGTGGATACAAATGAATCTAAGAGAATTCAAGGGAATGTGGGGAACATAATTATTTAGGTGTTGATTGACAATGGTAGCACCCATGATTTCATGGACTTTGATCTTGCTGTCAGATTAAGTTAGAAGGTCTCAGCAGCTCCTCTTGGAGTGGTTCAGGTTGCTGGAGGAATGAAATTACAGGTTTTTGGTGTGTGGCACGGTTTCAAGTGAAAAATGCAAGGGTTGGATTTTGTTTGTGACCTTAGGATTATCAAACTAAAGACATTTCAAATTGTATTGGGGTTGACATGGTTCAAGACGATCAAGAGCGCCTTATGGGACTATGAGAAGCTATCCATGCAGATTTTGTACAAGGGTAAGTTGTGTGAATTATGTGCAAACCCTACAAATTCTTTAAAGGTGGTTCCTTCCTCCAAATTGGAGTTTAATCAACATATTGAGCCACAAATATATCTAGTTCAGATGCAGCAACCATTACCAAAAGGGTGTAGTACTGATTTGGCCGAAAACCCAACAATTCCATATCTACCCATTGAGATTTAGCGGTCATTTGGGAGGTTTAGGGGATTAATTGATGAGCCTAATAGACCTACGAATTTTTATCACAATTCACAAGTAGGATTTTCACCTTCAATATTCTCCTACAATAAACTTGGTTATCAGTTGGTTCAAGGGAAAATTAGTGAAAATGCTATAAGGTTCTAGTTTAGTGCAAGGTTCTATGTACTTGGTCTAATTGTTTTTTTAATCAGCATTGGACCTATTATTTCCATTTGGTTTATTCCAACAAGTGAGTCGTACTTGTGGGTAGCAACGTTCAAGACAAAGCTTTCTACATGATTTCACAAGTTTTCCAGAATTTCAGGGCTCAGTTTTTAATTTTTTTTTGGGTTTCATATTTGAGTTTTTGTTGTCAATCATCCTTGAAGGCAAGGATGTTTTTGGGAAGGGAGTATTGATATGTAAAGATAATAATCAGTATTTAGGGACCTAATTGTAAGATGAACCTAGCGACCTAAGTGTAAACTACATAAGTAGTAGGGTAATTAGTCATTAACCCATTAGTTAGGATTTGAGGGAGGCTATAGTGTTATAAATAGCTTACTCCTCCATTTTGTTACAATGAGATCAGACTTGTTATGGCATTGCAATAATAGAATTGAGAGAGCCTTGGAGCTCTCTTCTCTTCTAATCCCCTTTCTTGTGTCTCATCTACTCCTAATTCTCTATTCTAAATCAACAATCATATCACAGATGCTTCCCGGTAATAAGTTTATCCACTAGGGCTCCACATTTTTCTTCTTAACCCAATCTAGATTCATAACCACCTCATCTGATTTCTTTTTTCTTCCTGCAATCCAAACTAACCACCAAACACCCAAGGACCAAAAAAAACACACAAAACTCACACTCACACCTCACTCTTAAAGAAAGGATAGAAATGAGATCGATAAAGAAAATAGATGATGAATGGGGAGAAGATGACGAAGATGAAAAGAAGAATAGAAGAAGAGGGAACTGGTCATCATTTAAATAACAAGACTAGCATAGGCCACTTAGACAGACCTCATCTAATGTTGAAAGTGGTTAGATGTGGGTTCCCAAAATATGAGAACTATGAACAAAAGTCATAATAGGAATAACAAGTTTAAGATTGGGTTTCACAAGTTTATTATTGGGTTTAATAAGTTTGTTACTCAGGTGAAAACATATCTGTGTGGGTTCCCAAAATCTGAGAACTATAAACAAAAGTGATAATGGGATTAACAAGTTCATGAATGAGGTTTCACAAGTCTTGTAATGGGTTTAACAAGTTCATTTGGTCAAGTGAAAAACATGTCACTCTGGTGAAACCAAAATTTGAGCACTATGAACCAGAAAGGGAGATGGAGACGTGAAGTGAAGAAGACAGAACTCCGCGGGAGACAATCACTGAACCAAACCTTCTTCCTCCTTACAGAGCACCGTCAACCCTTCTTGTTGTTATTCCAAAGCTATGTGTGTCTTCTCTGGCGAGCTCCTTCCTCTACTCTTCCTTCCGTTAGCCGCTGCCTCTATTTTCACAGCGCAGGTGACATTCTCTCTCTTCCCACCATCATCATCAATCTTCTTCCACACTCAGTTGCAATCCCCATT
Source organism: Acacia pycnantha (assembly GCA_025563575.1). Lineage (NCBI taxonomy): Eukaryota > Viridiplantae > Streptophyta > Magnoliopsida > Fabales > Fabaceae > Acacia > Acacia pycnantha. The sequence continues at coordinate 25,478 of JAMWYP010000635.1, forward strand.
AGAAATTACCAACCCCATCAGTTATCCACTGCCTCATTTCTTCATTGTAGATTCTCTTTTCTCCTTCCATCATTTTGTTCTAGTTACTTCACCTTCTCCCCCACTCAGTTGCCTTCCCAATTAGAAGGGCGATTTGAACTTTTCTCCACAATTTCCATATCCCTGATTGCCCCCATCCCTTCTCTATCCTTTCACAAGTTCAATGGGCTTCTTTGGATTTAGGAAATTCAAATGGTATTAAAGTGTCATTTTCCCATTTATATTTTTGCTTATTCACATGACATTTTGAGGTTTTTAGTTCATGAGGTTTGTTTTTTTTTTGGTCATTTTCCCTTGTTTTTTCACAACTGGTGTGCAATATCTCCAAAAATTCAACACACCATGTATTTAATAATTCAAGAAGATTCCTCTGACCAAATTCAAATGTCTTTTTATATAAGACAAAGACTCTTCACATCTTGAGTAGTATTACATAACAGGAAATACTCTCTGTTTTTTGATTATATAACTTTCTTAGTATTCAGACTATTTCCTATAAATGCTTGTCTTTCTTTTGATTCTTCAATAGGATCTCTAACTTAATGTAATATGTAACACATTTTTTACGTAATACCACATCCGGTCTTATTTATAAGAGCTCGACAACCAAATTATGCAATTAAGAAATCAGTTAAAATTAGTAAAAAGTGACATGCCCGAAATAAGCCTTTTCTTTCCCAAATACGCCATTATTTATATGGGGATAAGTAAGAGAGAGAAATAAAGTAAATATAATTAAGCATCGATAATCTTTAAATTAATGTAATATATATAATTAATGAGGGACACAAATGCAAAAAAAACTCATTAAATGTTGAGTAAATACCCTTTTTGGTCCCTGGAAAAACACATTTGACCCTTTTTCGTCCCTGAGTAAAAGAAATGTCATTTTGGTCCTTTTAGGGACTAAAATGACCTTTTGGGAATTTCGAGGGATTAAAATGTGCAAAAAAAATGATCAAAAGGACTAAAAGGGTCCTTATTTTTCCATTTTAGGGACTAAAAGTGACTTATTTTTTTTCAGGGACCAAAAAGGGCATCCGTGTTTTTTCCAGGGACCAAAAAGGGTATTTACTCTTAAATGTTAAGCCAATTTTTGTTAAGCTCTTATAAAGGCAATTCAAATTTTGGACACTTGTTAAAAATACCGAAGGGAGTATCATTTTGTCAAACTCAAATGTTTAAAAAACACACATTCAACAAATAAAACTCATACAAGTAAATGGGGATTAGGTCAAGGGAAAGAAGCATGCTAGAGCAAAACGTTGACTTCATGAATGAAAAAGTATTATGTTGACTAGGTCTAACAATACTAGCGTTTAACCAACTAGCATTAGTATTTAGACAATTGTATCCAAAAAAAAAAAAAAAAACCCATACATGCACACTCAAAAAAACACTGAAGCCTTGTTTGATTTTTTTTTTTAAACTTTTTTATTTTTAAAACAAAAAAGCTTGTTTAAAAACTGTTTTTAATAAGGTTTGTTAAAAACAAAAAATCTAGCATCCCATTTTTAAAAGCGGATTTTTTTTTTTTCCAATCAGAGTAGAGCATTGGAGCGAGTGAGTAACTGAATCATATTAAAACATCAACAATAGTGTAATATATCAAAGTTACATTCATCCATATGTTCTCAAAAGTATTACATATACAAAAGGAAACTCTCCGGCCAGAGGTCTACCCGTGCTGCTTTCCCCTATCTCCAATCCTTGGTCTTCCCGACCCTGAAGCTACAGCTAAGATCCAATACCCATAGGATCTCAGGTAACGGTTAACCTTATGCTCAAATAAAACAGTATATGGACAACAAATATTCATGACATAATAGCAGCATATCAATACATAAGCACAAAGCAGATGCATGATCATAACAATGACAGAACATAAGCACAGAGCAGTATGTAAAGTCCCACAACAATGTCTGCACATACCCAGTGCCACGATAACAACATGTGTCCTCAGCGCTAGGAAAACTCAAACGACATTACTATGACTATAACCCGTGTAAAGCTGTATGTATACTCGATGACCCTAAACAGAGCATCAGTCTATGAACGTATCTATCACATATATGTATATGAGCAGCACAGAGTTAGGGTTACAGTACGCGTCCGTACCTTCGTTGACGGTATTTTGGTACTTTTGACGGAAACCAGTACTTCTAACAGTGGTACGACAGCGGTTCGTGATCACAGATATCCTATAAGGATAATATCACATTTATTAATGATCAACAACATAACAGGCATTTTAGGTACAAATTACCATTTTGCCCCTTACTTCACTATTTTACTAAATTTCGCTAGAGCTTTGCTACTTTGACTCTAATCTTCCAAAATTTTGACATATCTCTTTCTCCAACATATTTTTGAAATAAATATCATATTTATCCCTAAAACATGATATCTAAACTAACTTGGCCAATTAAAGATCTAACTAGCATTTCTACTATAACTACCGAAAAAAATACTAGAACTTAAGACTAGGGATCGAAGAACTTACCCAGGGCTTCGCTACAACTTTCTCCAAGCTCTTCCTTCTCCAAGATTTCGAAAATAGCTAAGTGAATTGGTGAAGAATTATTAAGAGAGTTCATGGCTATTTATAGGCAAACAACTTGCACTATTCACACTTTACCATCTTGAATCCTAACCCTTGCATCTTGTTTTCATTGCATGGCTCCATCTTGGCCCTCCAATTTCCTTGGCCGACCACACATGATGTCATCCCTCCAAGGATGATGTCACACAAGTGATGTCATCCTTTCTTTATGGAGGTTCTACCGATAAAGTTTCCTGTTTGGTGTTCTAATCGCGTAATCTTAGATAATCTTAAAAATTCATCGATGTGGTCCTGAAGGTCTCTGTTTACTCTTGAGAAATATGTGGATTAATAAAATTTACAATTCCATTAAGGGTATTTCGTAGCCTGCTGAACATTTTCGGATAAACCCCGTCGGTTACGGAAATGAATTCGGGTAACATCAACTTCGGGACAAAAATTCACTGATTTATAATATGTCCAGATGTTTACCACTTAATCCAAGGATTTCAAGATAGGATTTAATTTCTATCGGTTCTCATTTATCCTATTCTCTTTGTCCACAAATATCTCATTTTATATTATTATTATATTACAACTTGCACAAAAATCTCATTTGCTCCAAAAATATCCCAAATTTTCGGCTAGCTCTCTTATTTTCTCTTATTTATTTATTTTTTAATTAATTAATATTATATTTTAATTATCTTATATAATTCACAAAATTCTCCCATTGGTCCTTACTTAATTACATGGATTTAGGCTTTTAAAATTGTTAGAAATTCTTGTAGCCTTTGATTTTACTTTATGATATTTAATCCCAACCATTGATTAATGTCTAATTGGTCAAACTTGATTAACGAGCTTAATTAGGGCCTTAATCCTATGATTAGCAATCTTTTAGGATTTAGGGTTTTCATGTACTTAATATCATACATTTTTCTTAATCTTTTCCAATTAATTAGCAAGTATATTTTATGCTAATTTTAGCCATAAACCTTTAATTAAAGGGTTTTACATAATTTACCTTGGATATTCCCTTGATTCATGCTTAAACAATTAGCCATTAATTACTTAATTAATCACCTACTAATTGTTGATAATTTTCTTAATTAGGATTAATCATTTTCACAGAACTATTACACTGACATTGGTATTTTATGCTCCATGCATTATATTAAAAATCTTAGGGTCAATTATGGTTCCCAAAATAATATTTAATTTTCCCTCTTATTATTTCCAAGGAAATATGTAATACCCAGATATTTATTGTAACATCTCATTTTCAAAAGCAGTATATTTTTTTCATCAGAGTAGAGCAATAGAGCAACAAAGTAACTGATATATATATTCAAAAAGCCAACAGTAGTGTATCTGGCTGGTTATAACATCGGTACATTATACGAGTGGTTCAAAAGTAATATACAACAACGGAAAGTCTTCAGCCACAAAAGGAAATCTCCTGTCGGTTCTCCAAGCTTGCGGCTTCCCTCTCTCCTCAGTCCTTGGTCCACCCGACCCTGAAGCTATGTTAAGAGCTGAGATCCGCACTGGACCTCAGGTAACGGTTAACCTTATGTTTACATATACAACATACAACATATATCATACAAGCAACCATATCCCAACAACTCACACCTAGCATACGTTTTACACCTAGCAGACGTTTCACACCGAACATCTCACACCTAGCAGCATTTCACACCTAGCAAGCGTATCCCGATACCCAGCAAGCATAATCATAACAACAGTTGTAAACATATCACAGAGCTAACAGCTACCTTAGATAAGCATACCATACACATAGCACATATACGCATACAATAAACATCAGCGTTAGTGTTACAGTACGCGAACGTACCTTCGTTGACGGTAAACGGTACTTCTGTCGGAATACGGTATGACAACAGGTCAGAACGTAATCAGGGATATACTATAAGGACAATATCTCATTTATTATAAATCAGCCATTACGACGGACATTTTAGTCATAAATGACCATTTTACCCCTGACCCCCTAATCGGCGGAATTTCGGGAGCACTTCGTTACTTTGACTTCCAACTTTCAGAAACTAAATCCCTACTATGTTTTTACCTTGTCAGGCATCTTTCAATACAATGAGGCTTAAAAAAAATAGGAATTTCATTACCTACTTCCTAGATCTAACTAACATTTCTACTAAAACTACCGAACAAAAGACTAGAACCGAAGAACTTACCCGTTGAAGAACTTCACTACAACTTCCTGCGGCTCCTCCTTCTCTCTAAAATCTCTCTATATTTCAAAATATTGGAGAGGATTTGGTGTGAATTTTCCAAAGGCTTGAATGCCTATTTATAGAAAAAGTGCGAGGGCAAATCGGTAATCTTCCAAACCTTCTAATTCATTTCTGGCCATGGAATTAAAGTCACTTTTTGAAACCAATCCTCCACCATGAAATGTGTGTGCTGACCTCCCCCCCCCTTGCTTTTTCAAAAAATGAGGTCATTCATATGATGTCATCTTGGCACTTTATGGAATTCAACCGATAAAGTTCCCTGATCGGTGTTCTAATCGCGTAATCTTGAAGAATCTCAGAAATCCGGAAACATAGCCCTGAAGATCCTTTCTTCCTCTTTCAAAATACTTGGGTTAACTAAATTTTTTATCCCATCCAGGACATTCCGTTGCCTGACAAACATTTTCGGATAAACGCCGTCGGTTACGGAAATCGCTTCGGGTAATGTCAACTTTTGGACAAAATTACACTGAATCACAATATGTCCAGTTGTTTCCCACCTAATTCATGGATTTTGAGTTAGGATTTAATTTCTATTGGTGGTCATTTATCCTGTATACTTTTTCACAAAATATTCCTTAGAATATTCTTTAAACCATTTTTGCATTCATACTACACATTCTTTTTCTTCCCTTTCTTTCTATTTTTTTTTTGAAAATATGAAGGCTACTTCTTGGCTAAGTTTTTGACCTTTCAACTCTTTTTTAATCACTTAGATTATGCCTTAATTACCTTAATTAATAATTAATCCACTAGCTAATTAAAACCTTATATATCACCTTATTCATTTACTAAACAATTAGCCATTAATTACTTTATTAATCCCTTACTAATTGTTGAAAATTTTCTTAATTGAGATTAATTATTATCTCACAACTATTAGACTGACATTGGTATTTTATGCCCCACATAAAATATTAAAAATCACGGGGCAACTTATGCTCCCCAAAATTATATTTAACTTTGCCTTATTATTTTCCAAGGAAAATAATCCCAAAAATTTCCTAAATTAGAGACAACATACTTCCCTATTTTTAATAATTATTTAACTGCCACTTAGGATTTTATTATAATTTTTTCAGGACATTTTATGTCCCATAAATGCAATTTAGGGAAATTATCCTAGAAAATAAGATAATTATAACTTATTCTTTGAGACCACATATTCACTTATTTCTAATAGGTATTTTTACTAAATTATGATACTTATCCTAAGTACGATTTTTAGGGTATTACATTTATTTATCTGGAATGTTATATTGAGATAAATAAATGGCTATTTATGATAGGTGAATAAATGGTCTCAAATATTGTATTTCATTTATCATATTTTCCTAAGGTAAAATCTATTGAAATTAGAGGAATTAAAGTGCCAAAGGCCTGAAAATGCATTTGTGGGTCATAAAACGCCCTGAAAATATTATGATAAATCTTAAAGGGAAATTAAATATTTATTAAAAATTGGGAAGAATATTGTCCTTAATTATAGTAATTTATTAAATTATTTCCTTGAAAATAATAAAGAGGAAAAATGAAATATAATTTTGGGGACCATAATTGACCTCATGATTTTTAATATAATGCATGGGACATAAAATACCAATGTCATTGCAATAGTTGTGAGACAATGATTAATCCTAATTAAGAAAATTATCAATAATTAGTAGGTGATTAAATAAATAATTATGGGCTAATTGTTTAAGCATGAATTAAGGGAATATTCAAAGGTAATTATGTAAAACCCTTTAATTAAATGTGTATGGCTAAAATTAGCATAAAATATACTTGCTAATTAATTAGGAAAGGTTAAGGAAAATGTATGAGATTAAGTACATGAAAACCCTAAATCCTAAAAAGATTGATAATCATAGGATTAAGGCCCTAATTAAGCTTCCTAATCTAATTAGCCAAATTAAATATTTAACAAGGGTCAAGATTGAATTTCATTAAGTAAGATCAAAGGCTACAAGAATTTCTAATAATTTTTAAAGTCTAAATCCATGTTAATTAAAATGGACAAATGGGAGAATTTTGTGAAATAATTAAAGATAATTAAATTGTAATATTAGTTAATTAAAAAATAAATAGAAAACATAAAATGGGGGGGAGGGGGGCAGCTGAAATATTGGACCTTGGAGGTGTAAGGATTTTTCAAAATAATATCATGATATTTGTTAATATAATAATAAGATAAAATAAGATATTTGTGGAAAAGCAAATAGGATAAATGAGAACCGATAGAAATTAAATCCTATCTTGAAAACCATGAACTAGATTTCTAAGATCAGGACATATTATAAACAAGTGTATTTTTTATCTCGGAGTGGGTTATCTCCGAAGTCATTTCCGTAACCGGTGGAACGTTAAAGAGAAAAGACGAAACATATATTTTGTGAAAAAGGGAAGATAAGAAAAATGGGAACCAATGGAAAATAAATCATAACCTAAAATCCTTGGATTAGGTGATAACCATCTGGACATATTATGAATCAGTGAATTTTTGTCCCAAAGTTGATGTTACCCGAAGACATTTCCGTAACTGACGGCGGTTATCCGAAAATGTTCAGCAGGCTACGAAATACCCTTAATGGGATCAAAAATTTAGTTAACCCAAATATTTCTAAAGAGAAAGATTATACCTCCAAGACTACGCTAATGAATTTTTGAGATTTTCTAAGATTACGCGATTGGAACACCGAACAGGGAACTTAATCGGTTGAACCTCCATAAAGCAAGGATGACATCACTTGTGTGACATCATAGGAGGTCGGCCAAGGTGGATTGGAGGGCCAAGATGAAGCCAACTCATGAAAAAAGATCCTATGGTCAAGAATCAAGATGGTAAAGCATGAATAGTACGAAGAAATTGACTATAAATAGCCTTCAACATCTTTGCAAATTTCTCACCAATTCCTCTTGCTTGAGTCCAAAATTTTGGAGAAGAGAAGGAAGGAAGAGCTCTTGAGAAAGTTGTAGCGAGGCCCTGGGTAATTTCTTCGGTCCTTAGTCTTAAGTTTTAGTAGTTATAGTAGAAATGCTAGTTTAATCTTTAATCTTCCAAGTTAGTTTACATATCATGTTTTAGGGATAAATATGATATTTATTTCAAAAATATGTTGGAGAAAGAGATATGTCAAAATTTTGGAAGATTAGAGTCAAAGTAGCGAAGCTCTGGCGAAATTTAGTAAAATAGTGAAGTCAGGGGCAAAATGGTAATTTGTACCTAAAATGCCTGTTATGATGTTGATCATTGATAAATGTGATATTATCCTTATAGGATATATTTGATCACGAACATTGTAAATCTATCGTCAAAGCGTCACGTTTAGTCAAGCGTGCAGAATACGTCAACGAAGGTACGGACGCGTACTGTAACCCTAACTCTGTGCTGCTCATATACATATATGTGATAGATACGTTCATAAACTGAGGCTCTGTTTAGGGTCGTCGAGTATACATACAGCTTTACACGAGTTATAGTCATAGTAATGCCGTTTGAGTTTTCCTAGCGCTGAGGACACGTGTTGTGATCGTGGCACTGGGTATGTGCAGACTGTTGTGTGGGACTTTACATACTGCTTTGTGCTTATGTTCTGTCGTTGTTATGATCATGCATCTGCTCTTTGCTTATGTACTGATATGCTGCTGTTATGTCATGAATATCTGTTGTCCATATACTGTTTTATTTGAGCATGAGGTTAACCGTTATCTGAGATCCGATGGGTATTGGATCTCAGCTGTAGCTTTAGGGTCCGGAGGACCAAGGATTAGAGATAGAGGCAAGCTGCACAAGTAGGGTTCTGGCCGGAGAGTTTTCTTTTTGAGTATGTAATACTTTTGTGAACAATCGGATGAATGTACCATGATTATATTACACTATGGTTGATGTTTTAATATGATTCAGTTACTCACTCGCTCCAATGCTCTACTCTAATTAAAAAAAAAAATTACGCTTTTAAAAATGGGATATTACATTTTTGGTATCAGAGCATTCATTTTGGCATGAATATAACAAAGTTATTACGAACGGTTTTGTGCCGAAGGCAAGGCTAGTCTACGTGGGTAAGCCAATTAGTCGCCATGAACTCGGTGAGGCCCCCATGATATACACTTACCTGGACATTCTGTTCGGTTAACGGAGTTAGGTTCAAAGCCTTTTAACTTTGAGCATATTTTGAAAATGAGTACTGATATGACCTTAGTGTAATGTGTAGAGATGGATAGAGACGAGAATCCATATACACTTTATCATGGAAAGATGAGACCTACTGCACGAAAGTCCGTAGTCCCGGGAATGATGGGACGGAGATTGAACCCTGATCCTATTTACCCTCCACCTGAACCTGAGCCCCCGCTTGTTCCAGCACACCCTGCACCTAGATACATATTTGAATCCATGTAAAACCCTGATTTCCTTGTAGAACATTTGAATGACCCAGAACCAGAGTATCACCCTGAGCCAAATTACCTTGACCATATGTATGACCCCGAACCTGTAGAGTTAGGGTATGCACACCAAATGCCAGGAAGCCCTACCGGGTCAACCCATTCATCTGTAGGGCATAATTTTGATTACCCCAAAATCCGGAATCTTGATGATGAGGAGGTCACCCCTGAGGATTATCATTACCACTAACACGGGCGTTAGAGTCACACTACATGTACGCCGAACAATACACTGAAACCATTAAGGGAAGGTATCTTCTATACCTCAGCCAAGTTCAGAGTTATCATGCCATCAGTGGCCGTCATCCACCTGGGGATTGGATTAGATCCACCCTATTCTATTTTCCTTGCACTCGATTTTGGGCAAGAACGATAAACGAGCTACTTGATGAAGGACCTATCTTGGATGTCTGTATCTACCTCCGTTATCTAAAATGGATGGTGCGCCAACATATGTGGGCGGGGTATTACTGCAGATTCATACGAGATTTCTCGCGTCATGCCTTACCATTGACAAAGCTTACGAGGAAGAACCAACCCTTTGTATGGGGTGATGACTGTGAGGAGAGCTTTCAGAGACTAAGGGAGAGGTTGACTACAACACCGGTGTTGATTATCCCATATCCGAGTGAGACATATGTTGTCTATAGTGATGCCAGTGGGCATGGGTTGGGATGTGTCCTGATGCAACAGGGCAGAGTGGTGGCTTATGCCTCTCGTCAGCTGAAGCCTCACGAGTTGAATTATCCTACACACGATTCAGAGCTTGCGGCTATTGTATTCGCTTTGAAGATATGGAGGCATTACCTGTACGGTGTGACCGTATAATTATACTGCGACCACAAGAGCCTGAAATACCTTTTTCGATAAAAAAGAACTCAACATGAGACAACGTCGCTGGATGGAGCTGATTAAAGACTACAACCTGGAGATCAAGTATCATCCGGGTAAAGCAAATGTCATTGCGGATGCTCTTAGAAGGAAGACAGTGCAGGTGGCATATATGATGATTCAAGAGAAGAAATTACTTGAAGATTTAAGAGATCTGAATCTATCAAATCAAATTTGTGTGGGTCTCAGCACACCAAATGATGCCTATCTTGCAACTCTCCTTGTTAGTGAGGGGGAATATGATTTGAGAGATGAAGTCAAGGAAGCTCAGAAGCAAGATGATTGGGCTATTTCTATACGGGAGAGGATCTCTCAGGGTGAGACCCAAGACCATGACCTATTACCTAGTGGTTTGGTCAGGTACAAAAAGTGAATCTACATACCGCCGGTTGATGAACTAAGGCAGAAGGTACTAGATGAGGCTCATAAGAGTAAATACACTCTACATCCAGGCATGGTCAAGATGTACCAGAGTATGAAATCCAAACTTTGGTGGCCCGGGTTGAAGAAAGATGTAGCCCAGTACCTGGCCGGATGCTTGACCTGTCAAAAAGTGAAGATTGAACATCGACGACCCCCTGGTCTTCTTCAAGGACTAGAAATGTCGGAATGGAAATGGGAGAACGTAACCATGGATCTGGTGGTAGGATTGCCCAAGATCAGGAACCATGATACGATCTGGGTAATTGTTGACCGATTAACCAAGTCAGCACACTTCATTCCCATCAGTATCCATTATTCTCCAGAGCGATTGGCGGAGATTTATATCAAAGAGATCGTGAGACTACAAGGTGTCCCTAAGAGCATTGTCTCTGATCGGGATACGCGATTCCAATCCCGTTTCTGGCAAGCATTACACAAAGGTATGGGTACAAAGCTGAAGTTCAGTTCGGCTTATCACCCTCAAACCGATGGTCAATCTGGAAGGACTATACAGACGCTGGAGGATATGTTACGAGCATGTGCCTTATATTTCAAAGGAAGTTGGGATCGACATCGTTCGCTAGCAGAATTTGCATACAACAACAGTTATCATGCAAGTATACAAATGGCCCCGTTTGAGGCATTGTACGGGCGAAAGTGTCAATCAACTTTATGCTGGACGGAATCGTCTGAAAGGCAGTTGCTTGGACCTGATATGATTGAACAGACCTCCGAGCAGATCGCATTGATCAGGAAGAGACTCCTTGCAGCACATAGTAGGCAGAAGAGCTATGCTGACAAAAGGAGAAGACCATTGAAGTTCTTTGTCGGTGACCATGTATTTCTGAAACTATCTCCAGTAACTGGTGTCAGCAGAACGCTTAAGAGAAAGAAACTCAGTCCATGATATGTTGTATCGTTTGAAATTTTGGCAGAACGAGGACCGGTCGCTTATCAGATAGCCTTACCCCCGAACCTGGGTAATCTCCACAATGTTTTCCATGTGTCACAACTGAAGAAATACCAACCAGACCGTGATCATGTCATCGAGTACGAAGACGTTGAAGTACGATATGACAATACCTTAGTAGTCGAGCCGGAGCAAATTATCGAACACCAGGAGAAACGACTTAGAAATAAGACCATACCAATAGTGAAGGTAGTCTGGAAGGGTTTGTCGCCCAATGCGGCAACTTGGGAAACAAAGAGAGACATGAAAGAGAAATACCCAGAGTTCATGGCCTGAATTTAAATTACGATAAATTAAATTTCGAGGGCGAAATTTTGTTTAATGGGGGGAGAAATGTAATACCCGGATATTTATTTATCTGGAATGTTATATTGAGATAAATAAATGGCTATTTCTGATAGGTGAATAAATGGTCTCAAATATTGTATTTCATTTATCATATTTTCCTAAGGTAAAATCTATTGAAATTAGAGGAATTAAAGTGCCAAAGGCCCAAAAATGCATTTGTGGGTCATAAAATGCCCTAAAAATATTATGATAAATCTTAAAGGGCAATTAAATATTTATTAAAAATTGGGAAGAATATTGTCCTTAATTATAGTAATTTATTAAATTATTTCCTTGGAAATAATAAAGAGGAAAAATGAAATATAATTTTGGGGACCATAATTGACCCCATGATTTTTAATATAATGCATGGGACATAAAATACCAATGTTAGTGCAATAGTTGTGAGATAATGATTAATTCTAATTAAATAAATTATCAATAATGAATCCTAAAGCTTTCTCAATGGTTCAAAACTTTGCCCACCTCAGTTCATTGTTGACAATGGCAAGAGTAGCCTCAACCCAGCCTTTGAAGATTGGGTGGCTGCTGATCAGCTAGTATTTGGGTGGATCTTGAACACCATGACACTGGAAATGTCTTCTCAGATGACTGAGGTCTCCACAAGCACTGGACTGCAGGCAGCGGCAAAGAGTTCTGCGGTGCACAAACAAAATCAAGGGTTCTCATGCTCAAATCTGATTTCCAGCGCACAAGAAAGGATTCCATGAAAATGAAGGAATACCTTACCAAGATGAAGGGTTTTTCTAACCAAATTTCACTTGCTGGTTGCTCTGTTTCCCTACCTGATTTGTTTATTCAAATTCTCGTAGGTCTTGATACTGAATACAACCCAATAGTTGTGCAACTGAGCAAAGATATTGATGAACTCAGCTGGATTGGTTTTCAGTCCTCTCTCTTAACCTATGAAAACAGGATGGAGCAGTTAAATCAGTTCTCAAAACTTTCAGTTTCCAACAGTTATGTCAACTATGTTGGTTTAGAACGACCACTTGGCAATGGCAATAGAGGAAATCGCTCTTTCCGTGGCAACCGTGGAAGAGGAAGAAGAGTTTATGGCAGAAGAGGTGCAACCAGCAACTACAACACAAATTACAATGCAAATAGACCAAAATGTCAGTTGTGTGACAGGTTTGGTCATGAGGTTGAGACTTGTTTTTACAGATATGATAAGTCTTTTGTGAAATCTGGTAAACAGAGACAAACCTCAGCTGCTCCCTCCAACTCAAGCAATGTTGATCTTGCTTATTTGGCCACTCTTGAATGTGTTGATGATGATGCTTGGTACCTGGACAGTGGAACAACTAGTCATGTTACTAATGAGATCAACCACATTGATCATCCCACTGATCCCAAAGGTAAAATGAATATGGAAGTAGGAAATGGTCACAAACTTAAAGTAGAAAAAGTTGGATCCTCTACATTGTCTAATATGAATGATAGAACAGTCAAGCTGAACAATATTCTATACTCACCTGAAATTAAAAAGAACCTGCTGAGTGTTTACAAAGTGGCCAACGACAATAATGCAAACATTATATTTAACACTGGTGGATTTTCTGTGAAAGAACAACAAACAGGGAGGACAATTCTGCAAGGGGTTCCAACTAAAGGAGGAATGTTTAAAGTCTCCAAAGGACTCTCACAAGAAAAAGAAAATGGCAGTAAACACTGTTAGATATGATTAGTTTTGATGATGTCTTATATAGTTGTCATTCTTAAGAGCAAAAAGGTTGTATACTACATTTATCTTCTACTTTGACTAATTCTTATATATAATGTAGATGCAAAGTTTAATAATAAAGAATGATCAAGAAAGGAGACTTACGAAAGAAGAATCTGCACTATATGTGATACTAGAAGTCTTTATGATCAAACAGAAGTTGCAATGAAGTTTTATCATATTTGAGCAATAGTGGAGTATACTGAATAGTGCTTGTTGAGAATGATGAGTTCAAGCTCAAGAAGAAAAGAAGAAGAAAAAGAAAGAGTTGAGCTATGGAGAATGTTCAAGAGATGAAGAAAAGAAGGAAGAACTTGTTGAATGGAATGAGAACATCTTTATTCAAGTTCCTAGATTGATGCTAGAAGTCTCCAAGATCATATGGAAGTTGGAATGGATCAATTCAGAGTTAAAATCAGCAAAAGATCAGTTCCTGGATAATATAACTCGAGTCATAGAGTTGCAACTCGAGTTAACCACTTTGCTACAGTAGTGTTTTGGTGGTCTGGGATGAATTGACTCGAGTCAAGCATCATTAACTCGAGTCAAGAAATGTTCTTTTCGCCTCTGTCTGATTTTATTTAAAATATGACTCGAGTCAAGCAAGATGACTCCAGTCATCATATCAGCTTCTCGTCTCTGTTTGATTTGATTTAAAATATGACTCGAGTCAAGCAAGATGACTCCAATCAACTTTTCGAAATTCTTCTCTGTTTGCGAAAAGCACAATTATGACTCAGTCATCCAACATGACTCGAGTCGTCTCAGTTGAATTTCAAGCCAATGACTCCAGTCAAGTAATATGACTCGAGTCAAACATTGCGGACTTCTTCTCTGTTTGAAAAATTCACATCAATGACTCCAGTCATACACGAATGACTCGAGTCAAGTTCGACGGATTTGAGAAAAACGCTGATACGCAAGCTTCTAATTTTTCTAGAGTTCAGATTACTTCTTGGGTACTTATTATTATTAATTGTGATCGAAATTAGATTATTTTTAATCTGTTTGCTCATAGTTTTTCAGATGCTAAGGAATATTGCAGGATCATTTGAGATCATCGCAGATCACGCATATCATTCAAAAGCAGAGCAAATTAGGAAACAAGCTGAAAAATAGATAATCATCTTCAAAACAATCAGAGAACAACAGGACACGATTGATTGGAAGTATTTTAGGAAAAAACCACATCAAGGCCAATCACTCTGAAAGCTCCAACGGAAATGTCCCCATTTAATGAAGATTTTGCAGAAAAAGGAATTATACAGAAAGGATTCAATCAGCTGCAAATTTCCTCAAGTTCAAAGTTCTGAAGTGCATCTATAACGGTCAGAAACTTCAAAAGCAATATAAATACATAGACCTCCAGCTGCACAAAATACAACACAGAAACGCAATACACAGAACGCAAAGACAGACGAGAGTTCGGTTCTTTTCTGTTCCATTAGCTATTCTCGTAATACTCGATCTTCGGTGTTCATATTCATCCTCTTTGAAGAGAGTTTGTATTCGTTATCATTTCTCTGTGAGAGTCTCAAAGTATTGGGACTTTGGGATTGGGTTATTCGATTACAACTTGTAAGGGGAGTAAGTTCTAGTGAGAGGATTGCTCCAAGAGTTACAGAGTGTGTAATTGAGATTGTAAAGTCCCTGAGTGTTTCGGGTGAGTGAAATCCCGAGTGTTTCGGGTAAGATAGTGAAATCCCTGAGTGTTTCGGGGACCGGACGTAGGTCAAGATTTGGACCGAACCAGTATAAATTCTCTTTGTCAATCTCCTCTTCTCTATCTCTACCTTGCATTGATTTATATCTGTTGTGTGGGTGACTGAGCAATTAGCAAAAGAATTTTGTAATCACCTATTCACCCCCCTCTAGGTGATATTCCTCCTTCATTTGGTATCAGAGCCTAGTTTTCTCAGTTGGGCTTAACATCCCGAGATAGATCATGGAAGGAATATTACCTGAAGGTGCCTCAATCAGCAGACCACCTGGCTTCAACGGAGAACATTATTCGTTTTGGAAAGCAAAGTTCAGAATATTTGTGTTAGCCACGGAGTTTGGTCTTTGGCAAGTAATAGAGAATGGAGATTATATTCCTACAAAAATTGTGGGAGGAAATAACGTCCCAAAGGCTGAAGATGAATTCAACGAGGATGACAGAAGGAAAGTGACTCTTAACAGCAAAGCCATCCTGATGCTTCATAGTGCTCTCAGTCCAAAGGAGTATTCCTGCATCTGCAAACTATCTACTACCAAGGAGATGTGGAAAGCCTTAGAAATTGCATACGAAGGAACCTCCGGCATAGAAGAAGAAGAAATTGCTAATATCTGTTTAGTTGCAGAAGAAGAGCAATCAGAAAACGAAGAAGAGGTATGTGATTCTGAACCTTCTTATGATGAATTGTTTTCTGAGTATAATGATCTGCATTCTGAATTTAAAAAGATTGTGAAAGAACTTTTTGCTTCCAGAAAGAAAATCAAATTGTTGGAACAACAAGTTAAAGATTTACCTCCAGTTTCAAATAGTGAAAACTTAGTTTGCGAAAAATGTCTTGATCTTGAAAAGAAAAACTCCTATCTCACAAAAACACTTGAGAAGTTCACTAAAGGTAGTGAAATGCTCAATGTCATTTTGAATGCTCAAAAATTTACAAATGACCGATCAGGCATAGGATACAATCCTAGTTTTGACAAGAAGAAAGGTAAAAAGAAAACTGGTGGGAAATATTATTTGAATTATTTTCATAAATCAGTTCATAGCTCAAATCCATTTGCTCACTGTAATTACTGTAACCGAAAGGGACACAGTACCTCATCTTGTTTTCATAGGAAAGATAGAAGAGATAGGCCTGTTGGTAATTATCAATGGGTACCAAAGGGAACTTATGTTTTCCCTAAGGCTCAAACTAACAGTGAAGGACCCAAGTATAAGAGGGTACCAGAATGTCCATCTTTTACTTTGTGTGTGCAGACTAATTCCAAAAAGGATAGACATAAAAGTAAAGAGAAGATGAAGAATCAAAGAGTTTCTTATGAACCGAATAAGAGATCTTCTCAAGTGCCAAGAAGAAGACTCATGAAGTCTATACCCTTTGAGACAACTTTGCAGAAACCCATCAAAAGACATAAGAGGCAGTGGGTAAGCAAAGTCGATCCTCTAAGTACCTAATGTAAAGGTATACAATGGTAAAACCTCATTTCCTATCATCTGAAATATTCATATTGAGGTTTTACTTTTGTAGCTTTAGAAATGAACATTGCAAACTAATTTTAAAATTGAGCCTTCACATCCTGATTTATTTCTCAAAGGGATTGCAGTGTTAAATAACTTAATTCTTTATGCATACATGATGATTTGAAAAGAAGGTATCTCTTTTATGCATAAAATCATGTTTAGTTCATTATGCTCAATTATTTTGAATTGATTATATTCATAAGAGGATGTGAATTTCGGTTCCTACAAGCTAACGTTGATTGGATCCAAGTAAGGTTGGATACCAAGAAAGAAAAAGACTTATATGGTTTTGTAGGATGAGAAAAAGCTTCTCAAGAATGCAACATAGAGAAATAATTTAAGTCTTGAGGAAGCTAAATAGGCTATGCTTGATGTTGATGGTGAACATCAAAAAGGGAGACATCTACATCAATCCACCTTAATCAAGCAAGCTTCTACAAGGACACGAGGAATTACGGTGATATCTAATCCTTACCCCATATTGTGACTATATTCATTTTTGGGTAATGAATACATGTCCATCATTGTATTCCATTAGCAATCAATCATTTATGACTTTCAAAATGTTTCTAGATTGCTAAATGGACCGAAAGTGAATTTGTGCATAACTGTCTGATTTTATTTCTCTTAAATGCACAATTCCAAAATCTGTTTTTGATGTCAATTCATTTTGTTTTGTGAAGATGCACATAAACCTTTTGAAAAATATTCTTACTTTGAAAGCATTTCAGATAGATTTGAAAAATACCTTGATTAATTTCAAATGATGTTTTCAAAATGGGAAGTTAATGCTGTATACTGAATATTGGATATGCTTCAAATCTGTTTTGTAGAATTTTCCCCATGAGTCACATACTGATCTTTGATGTTCAATGTGTTGCTTGAGTGAGTGTGTTATGCCTACTGCATAAATTCTCATTGGCCAAGTTATTCCAAGCTTTACAAATGTTCATTAGTGCATTGAATGATAATGCATTAACCATTAATGGAATAACCTACTAGGATGATATTCTGGAAACTCTAGTCATTTGGATTAATGAGTTTGTGCTTACCATTCATGAATCCTAGTAGTAATGTTGTTACTCAAATCAATAAACCTTGTCTTCATCCATCCTTGAGTAACTATATCCAAACTCTTGCTTTGAATGTTCATATACTTTCAAAACAATTTTTTAAGAAGCAAGATTATCTCTTGGTCATAGCAAAGTCATTATGCATTTATATCTCTATTATGCTAAGCATATTTCGATAATGCTTTACCTTTATGACTTTTGCTCTTGATAAAATTCTTCTACATGTTAACCTCATTGTTTGACATGTTCTTCAAAATTGAAGCATTTTGATACATTCTGATACATATTGACTTCCACCATGCTTTAAGTGAGTATTGATCTTAGATATGTTTCAAAAATGTAGTTAATGATTCAACTAAAAATATTGTTATCTTGATTAAAGTTGAATCAGAAAGTGTTTTCAAAGTTGCTATCAAGTCATATCATTTTTCAACTCCAATCATATTTATCTAAGCCTTTAAGTAAATGGAGATTGATTTTAGTAACTCCAGTTAATGAGATATGACTCCAGTTAAGTTTTCACATAAAATTTTTATTGATTCAAATACATATATAGCTTAACTTGAGTGCATCTTTTGAATGTTATTTTTCAAAATGCATTATTATCAATGACATCCGTCCTACTTAAAGTATACTTCCAAATTATCATTGAGAAATAATATTCTTGGCATCATTTAATTATTACCCTTTTGATTCATTGGATTGAACTTACTTGATTGGGTAAAATTATGTGAAAAGGAGCAATTCGTGTATAAAATATTTGATCATTGTTCATATTTGCGTTTGAAACTCTACTGCAATTATGTCATATTTTGTAATACTCTAAGTTATGCATTATGGCAGTATGGTTTATACTCCATAGTTAAGTCATGCAGTTTGGCAGTGTAGTCAATGCTTCGATTATACCGTTGGTTCATATATTAACTCGAAATTTATTGCATTCTGCTGTTGACTCTGATTATGATTCAAACTCTGATTCTGCTCCTAATTTCAGATTCTATTTCTTATTTCCTTTCTTATTCCAATTCTGATTCTGATTACAATTCCTAAGCTTAACTCAAATATATCTATAGAATTGGGTCTAATCTTATGTGGACTTAAGAATCATTGGGTACCAAAGAACATATATTTGCAGGAGTTGACCAAAATGTTGTATTATCGGACAAAGAACATAGGCAAACAAAATAGATCATATCAGTACCTATGTCTGCAAATTATGTGGCATCCCATCACTAAAAAGAGGTTTAAACCAAGATGATAAGGAGCATACCAGGTTGATGAGAAGCTATGAGCAGAAGCCAATTTTGGGATCCTATTCAAAGCTCATTTCTGCTTATAAGATGCATTAAGAGCATATGGTTACAGAGACTCATTCTCCTAAAGCTCATTCACATCTAGAGATCCTCAATATTGATCATATCAATGTACAAAGGATTGTAACTCAAGTGATTACGATATTACTTGAGTGAGGTATTGTATTTTGAAATAATATATCATAATCATGCTTGGCTAACTTGTTTTCATTCATTCCATTTTATTTCAAGAAGTTTAACCCAAGCAAACTCATTTTGAAAATGCTCCCTATGCTTTAGACATTTTTATCATCTTGAAAAGCATAAGTAATTTCTGCATACCAATTTTTAAATCCATCCAAGTGAACTTGAAAGTTCTTAATTCTGAGATACCTTGTTGTGTTCTTTGGAGTATGGATAACTTCGAACCTCATAACATTTGGTGTCACAGAATTATTTGGTATCTTTAAAGGGAGATTTATGTTCTTAACTTATGCATTCATTAAGGGGGAGCTTCACATTCTCATATGTTTTCTATCTTAAAAGCTCATCTCCTTTATTTGAAGAAAATAATTTCTAAATTTTCTTATCTGTATTCATTATATTAGTTTTGATGATGACTTATTATCATATTTTCCTTTCATTATCCTTATTTGAAAATATCATATAGAAAGGGACTTTTTGATATCATGTTGCACTAACAAATCTCTTTTGCAAAGAAATTTTTACAATTATGTGGTAGGAGAATCTGTTATGTGCTAGGACATTCCTCAACATACTACAAGGAAGAACTATTACTTTGAGGAAAGATGCCTTGATGCTTTATCACATTGAAGCTACACTAAGATCTAAAAAGGAGGAGGAAAACTTCTTGATGCTAGCTGTGATATGTTCTATAAAGTAAAAGAAGACTTGTTGGAGTGAACTGAGACATGTTATGCAGAAAACAATGGAAGCTGAAGTATTGATCACATTCATTCATATGAGATATGCTTCAAGAACCCAGTACATCTGTTTCCACATCTCAAAGGATATTCATAATCCTTCCATTGAGCATACTTCAGATGATCTCAAACGACAAGAAGAAAGCAAGCAAATGGACTTCATTGATCATTCATCAATTTACAAAACCTACATGAGCATTTCTGAACTTTATCCTTTTATATTCAGTAAATTATGCAAATGTTTTGAAAACCTCTCGAAACTCTTTCAAACTTGTTTTCAGAAAAAACATTCCTAATTGCATCATATTAAGAATGAAAACAATTTCAACTTGGGGAGAGAAAATCAATTCTTTGACTCATTCTAATTTGCTTTCATATTTGTCTCTCTACAAGCATCTCTTCTTTAAACACAACTTTTTGCTAATGACAAATAAGGGGGAGAGAATGGCAAGAAAAATATGCTGGGTTTATTAGTTTTTCATATTCATACATATTTTTCTTGCAGTATTTGCAATCATCAAAAAGGAGGAGAATGTTAGATATGATTAGTTTTGATGATGTCTTATATAGATGTCATTCTTAAGAGCAAAAAGGTTGTATACTACATTTATCTTCTACTTTGACTAATTCTTATATATAATGTAGATGCAAAGTTTAATAATAAAGAATGATCAAGAAAGGAGACTAACGAAAGAAGAATCTGCACTATATGTGATACTAGAAGTCTTTATGATCAAACAGAAGTTTCAATGAAGTTTTATCATATTTGAGCAATAGTGGAGTATACCTGAATAGTGCTTGTTGAGAATGATGAGTTCAAGCTCAAGAAGAAAAGAAGAAGAAAAAGAAAGAGTTGAGTTATGGAGAATGTTCAAGAGATGAAGAAAAGAAGGAAGAACTTGTTGAATGGAATGAGAACATCTTTATTCAAGTTCCTAGATTGATGCTAGAAGTCTCCAAGATCATATGGAAGTTGGAATGGATCAATTCAGAGTTAAAATCAGCAAAAGATCAGTTCCTGGATAATATAACTCGAGTCATAGAGTTGCAACTCGAGTTAACCACTTTGCTACAGTGTTTTGGTGGTCTGGGATGAATTGACTCGAGTCATAGAGTTGCAACTCGAGTTAACCACTTTGCTACAGTGTTTTGGTGGTCTGGGATGAATTGACTCGAGTCAAGCATCATTAACTCGAGTCAAGAAATGTTCTTTTCGTCTCTGTCTGATTTTATTTAAAATATGACTCGAGTCAAGCAAGATGACTCCAGTCATCATATCAGCTTCTCGTCTCTGTTTGATTTGATTTAAAATATGACTCGAGTCAAGCAAGATGACTCCAGTCAACTTTTCAGAAATTCTTCTCTGTTTGCGAAAAGCACAATTATGACTCCAGTCATCCAACATGACTCGAGTCGTCTCAGTTGAATTTCAAGCCAATGACTCCAGTCAAGTAATATGACTCGAGTCAAACATTGCAGACTTCTTCTCTGTTTGAAAAATTCACATCAATGACTCCAGTCATACACGAATGACTCGAGTCAAGTTCGACGGATTTGAGAAAAACGCTGATACGCAACCTTCTGATTTTTCTAGAGTTCAGATTACTTCTTGGGTACTTATTATTATTAATTGTGATCGAAATTAGATTATTTTTAATCTGTTTGCTCATAGTTTTTCAGATGCTAAGGAATATTGCAGGATCATTTGAGATCATCGCAGATCACGCATATCATTCAAAAGCAGAGCAAATTAGGAAACAAGCTGAAAAATAGATAATCATCTTCAAAACAATCAGAGAACAACAGACACGATTGATTGGAAGTATTTTAGGAAAACCACATCAAGGCCAATCACTCAAAGCTCCAACGGAAATGTCCCCATTTAATGAAGATTTTGCGAAAAAGGAATTATACGAAAGGATTCAATCAGCTGCAAATTTCCTCAAGTTCAAAGTTCTGAAGTGCATCTATAACGGTCAGAAACTTCAAAAGCAATATAAATACATAGACCTCCAGCTGCACAAAATACAACACAGAAACGCAATACACAGAACGCAAAGACAGACGAGAGTTCAGTTCTTTTCTGTTCCATTAGCTATTCTGTAATACTCTGATCTTCAGTGTTCATATTCATCTGCTCTTTCAAGAGAGTTTGTATTCTGTTATCATTTCTCGTGAGAGTCTCAAAGTATTGGGACTTTGGGATTGGGTTATTCGATTACAACTTGTAAGGGGAGTAAGTTCTAGTGAGAGGATTGCTCCAAGAGTTACAGAGTGTGTAATTGAGATTGTAAAGTCCCTGAGTGTTTCTAGGTGAGTGAAATCCCAGAGTGTTTCTGGGTAAGATAGTGAAATCCCGGAGTGTTTCTGGGGACTGGACGTAGGTCAAGATTTGGACCGAACCAGTATAAATTCTCTGTGTCAATCTCCTCTTCTCTATCTCTACCTTGCATTGATTTATATCTGTTGTGTGGGTGACTGAGCAATTAGCAAAAGAATTTTGTAATCACCTATTCACCCCCCCTCTAGGTGATATTCCACCTTCAAACACTACAACACTGATTGTGTGTTTTCTGTCAAGAAATAAGCTGTTAACACATCATTTAATCATTCTAGTATTAGTAGAAATTTGCTGCATTGTAGACTTAGACATCCTAGTGATAGGGTGCTTAATCAAGTGATTAGTTATTGTAATCTCAAAGCTAGTAGAAATGAAGATACTTTTTGTGAGTCTTGCAAGTATGGGAAATCACACTCTCTTCCTTGTAAATCTTCTCAATCACAAGCCACTAAACTGCTTGAGCTAATTCGTACAGGTCTATGGGGGCCAGCCCCTATGAATTCCCTAAATGGTTTTCGCTATTACATTCTATTTCTTGATGATTACAACAGATTTTTGTGGATATTTCCGCTCAAAAGCAAAGATGAAGCACTAAATGTGTTTATTCAGTTCAACAAGCTTGTTGAAAATCAATTTGAAAGCAAAATCAAAATGCTTCAAAGTGATTGGGGTGGAGAGTATAGAAGTTTTTCAAACATACTACAAGAAGCTGGAATTCATTTCAGACATTCTTGCCCACATACATCTTCTCATAATGGGAGAGTAGAGAGAAAACACAGACACATAGTTGAAATGGGACTCACGATGCTTGCTAAAGCAAAAATGCCCCTTGACTATTGGTGGGAGGCATTTCATACAGCCACAGCCCTAATAAACCAGTTACCTACCAATGTCCTAGGTGGAATCTCACCTCACTATAAGGTTTTTCAGAGAGCTCCAAACTACAATAGACTTAAATTTTTTGGTTCTGCATGTTATCCTTGTCTACGGCACTATAATTAACACAATTTGGATTTTAGAACCACCAAGTGTGTTTTTCTAGGCTACAACAACTCACACAAGGGCTACAAGTGTCTTAGCTATAATGGAAGGATTTATCTATCTAGACATGTTGAGTTTAATGAAATTGATTTCCCTTTTGCTACAGGTTTTATCAATAAGAAAATGACACCTCAGGAAGGAATCTATTCACAAGACTTCCTCAATGTATCATTACCTGAGACTAGATCACATCATTCTTCACAGCCGCCATCACAGCAGGAGGGAAACACTGAACCAACAGATAGTAGAAACACTGAACCAGCAACTAGTAGTCCCTCTGGTTCATCCATGATAATTAATGAGAATCCTGAAAATGAAGAAGAACAGTCAGTCACTCTTAGTGAAAATTCCTCAACTCAACCCAATGCAACAAATCAGGAATCAACTGACACTACAAATCAGCAACTTACATTGAAAAATCAACACTCTATGGTTACTAAAAGCAAAGCTGGTGTGTGTAAAAAAAATCACCCTATGTAACACCCGCCTGAAATACATACTAAAATTGCGTACACGGAAGCGTTTTCATTCAAATACTCAAAAAAATATGTATTTACTATTTACGTATACAGTACTATTCACTAATCACTATTCACAAATACGCATACTATTCACATTACCAAAATTCACGAATACTGAAACATTCTATACGGTGATACTATTCGTCCTTCAGTTCTTCAACATTCCTTCTACTGGTACATCTTCTAGCAACATTTCCTTTGCTATTTCGTACAGTACTTCTTCTTCGTGCTCACCTGCCTAATGGTTGGTTGTGGGGTGAGATTCTGGGAATCTCAGTAGCAAGCAATACCAAACAATATGTAATACCCTAAAATCTGACTTAGGTAAAATATCATAAATGAGTAAATATACCTATTAAAAATAGGTTAATATGAGGTTTCAAACACCTTGTATTGGGTTTACCATGTTGTTAGGGTAATTTCCCTTGAAAAAGGATAATTTGCAATTAGGTCCCTAAGACGTTTGAAAATTTGCAAATAGGTCCCTAAATACATTATGGGTTATAAATACCCTGTAAAAGCTACAAAAGAGGCAAGTAAAAATCTATTTGAAATAGGGAAGGATATTGTCCCTAATTTAGGTAATTTATTAAGTTACAAACTTGGAGAAATTGTAGAAGAATACTCAAAAAGTAAGGAAATGACCGAAATACCCCCGTAAATGCTAAGATAATGCAGGAGACATGAAAACAAAGATGTCAATATAAAATTTATGAGGTAATGAGGCATTCTAATTAAGAAAATTATCAACAAGTGATAATAAAGTAATTAGGTAATTATTGGCTAATTACTTAAGGAAAAACGAAGGAAAATTCAGAGATAATTATGTAAAACCCTAAAATTAGTGGTTTTTGGCTTAAAATTAGTAAAAACATATTTACTAATTAATTGGAAATTTTGGAGAAAAATAGTTGAGTTTAGGTATTTTTAAGCCTGAATACAATAATGGACCAATTAGGTAATTTTGTGGAATTTTTGGGAAAAATTAAATAAGTAAATGATTAAATAATTAATTAAATAAAAAATAAATATTTACTAAATTAAAAGAAGGGCCAGCCGAAATATTGGACCCAAGAAAAAAAAAATGAAAATAAGAACAAAAATAAATATGTGCAAGTTGACATTATTATAATAATATAATTAATTAAAGTAAAAAAATGTGAATAGTAATTTAGAAATTAGGAAACGGATCCTATCTAGAGATCTAGGAATGAGAATTTCAAATTCAAGGTAAAATATTGATTAGTGAGTTTTTACCTTCAAGTGACCTCTTCCGGAAGTAAATTCCGAGGCCGTTAGTGCATTTTCCTAATAAAACAAAATAGGGAAAAATGTAGATAGGCACATTTTTGGATCTGAAGAAAATAAATTCTAACTCAACATCTAGGAATGAGTTTGAATTTATTTAGACATATTTGGAATCAGTGAATTTTTCGAAGAAGTTGATGATTTGAAATGTGTTCGAAAACCGGACGCGTTCCGACACGTTTTTTGAGAAAACTTCAACTGGACTGTTGGAACCCTGTAAGAGACCAAAATCTAAGTTAAATTAGATATTATTGATGAGGAAGAGAATATCTTCAAAGTTATGAATACAGAAGTTTGAGTTTTCTCCAAAATCACGCGAATCGGGGACCGATCGGGGAAAATCTGTAGGACCGGGCATAAAGTGAGCTTGAGTCATCATTTTTGGACCAACCAAGGGCTTCCACATCACTCAAGAATTTCGACCAAGAGGCTTCTGTGGACATGAATTTTACACCATTTTCATGTTGATTTTCCAAGGTTGTAAACAAAGTGAAAAATTCCTTATGTATCCCTTAGGTTTTCTATAAATAGGCATGTCTTCTCTTCATTTTTCTTCACAACATTCCTCTTCATTTGGCCGAAATTCTAGAGGGAGAAAGAAGAGAGAAGCTCGGAAAAATTTTGAAGAAGTCTTCAACGGGTAAGTCTTTCGGTCTTTAGTTTTTAAGTTCTAGTTTTTTTAGTTCGGTAGTTAGTAGAATTGTTAGATAGTTTTAGTAAGTAGGGAATGAGATTCCTACTATTGTTTTTATTCCTCATTGCATTGAAAAATGCCTGACGAGGTAAAAAACTTGGTAGGGATCGAGTACCTGAAAAGTTGAAGCTTTTGTGGTTCTTTCAAAAGTAGGGGTAGAAGGGCAAAATGGTAATTTTTACCTAAAATGCCTATTATGATGTGAATCATTAATCAATATGATTTATATTTCAAAAATATGTTGGAGTAGGAGCTATGTCAAAATTTTGGAAAAGTAGGGCTAAATTAACGAAGTGCTGGCGAAATTCCGCCAATTAGGAGTCGGGGTAAAATGGTCATTTTGACTAAAAATGTCTGTCGTAATGATAGATCCTTAACAAATGCTTTGTTATGTTGATAGGATATCCCTGATTCCGTTTTTACCTACTGTCGTGCCGTATTCCGACAGAAGTACATTTACCGTCAACAAAGGTACGTTCGCGTACTGTAACACTAACTCTGATGGATATAGTATACGTGTATGGGATGTGTGTATGGTATGATGGTATGTGTATATGTGATGTGATTGTTAGAATTTGTATTATGTTAGAAAATAACTGTATGCATGCTGGGAGCGATATAGTTGTAAGGTGGGAGCGATACATCTGTAATCTTGGGAGCGATACATCTATAATCTTGGGAGCGATATATCGCATCTTGGGAGCGTTACATGTGCATTGTTTGGGTGTGGTTTATATGTTGTGTTGATGTTGTTGTATAACCATATGTGTGTCTCGTATACATGAGGTTAACCGTTACACGAGATCAGTGCAGATCTCGGCTCCTAACATAGCATCGAGCTCCGGAGGACGGGACCCAGGGAAAGCAAGCGGCAGAGTAGAAATTCCGTTTGAAGACTTCCTTTCGTTGCTCCGGCGGAAGCTTTTCTTTTGTTTTTCCAGTGGAAGCCTTCCTTTCTGTTATTATATACTGTTGAAACACACGGTTATTGTACTGTTGTTGTATCCAGCCAGACTTATGGCACTTTATATATACATATCAGTTACTCAATCGCTCCGGTGCTCTACTCTGATGTTTTCGAATGATGTTTGTTTGAAAAAAAAAAATTTATACTGCTTTTGAAAAGTTGGGATGTTACATTTTGGTATCAGAGCAGTAGTCCTGGCGTGAATTTAACTATGTTATTACGGACAGTTTGGTGCCGAACGCATGGCTAGTCTATGTGGGTAAGCCAATTAGTCGCCGTATAAATCGGTGAGGCCCCCATGGTAGACACTTACAGCCATTACATTCGATTAACGGAGTTAGGTTCTAAGCCTTTTCAAAAATTTTGGAGCATATTTTGAAAATGAGTGCGATATAGCCCTAAGTCGGTGTACCACCCTATTACGGTATACGGAGATTGAACTGGTGTACATCTTGAACCGGTGTACCACCCTTGGTCGGTGCATCACTCCGATAATTCTGATACCTCTGATATCAGCCTCTGATAACCCTGATATCAGTCTCTGATAACTCTGATAACTCTGATATCAGTCTCTGATAACTCTGATAACTCTGATATCAGTCTCTGATTACTCTGATAACCGCCAGTTTGTGCTGGACGGTGATTCTTTCCTAGCATCGAGCTTATATGCAATGATAGGCCACGCCGGATGAAACTCCGAGACCAATAAAGATAAGTACATGTAGTATTTGACTCATGTATAGGAACTTCCGATACGTATTTCCGTACACGTTTTGAGTAGAAAGAACCAACGAGAATCTAACGAAGGAAAGGATCGAAACCTGGCTCCGTGGTTTGGAGTCGATAATCATATGTTTTTACGAATATCCTTGGTGGCCGGTGTTAGTGGAGTATTTCAAAGGAGAACTCGTAGTCTTCATAACGTAAGACCATTCGAACTTTCAGATAGCTTTACCCCCGAAACTTGAGTAGATCTCTGTGACATGTTCCATGTTTCTTCGTTATTACAATTCGACTGTGATCGTGTCATTGAGTAGGAGGTATTTTGTGTTATCATGGTGTGTGGGAACCATGGAAACATTTAAGGTATCTTGTGTTGCCATGGTGTAGTCCAAGGAGACATTTTGGTATTTGTGGTGTTGACCGCGGTGTATGAGCCACGGGAGACACTATATATCAAGGTACGATATGACAGGATCTTTATGGTCAAACCAAATCAAATTCTCGATCACCAGGAGGAGCAGCAGGCAGACGAAGTAAAGACCCGACGCGTATAGTCCAAAGTCCGAGTAGAATGGATTTTAGTTCATACGAAGTTTAGTGGGTAGAGTGCAAATTTCGAGGACGAAATTTTGTTTAACGGGGGGAGAAATGTAATACCCTAAAATCTGACTTAGGTAAAATATCATAAATGGGTAAATATACCTATTAAAAATAGGTGAATATGAGGTTTCAAACACCTTGTATTGGGTTTACCATGTTGTTAGGGTAATTTCCCTTGAAAAAGGATAATTTGCAATTAGGTCCCTAAGACGTTTGAAAATTTGCAAACAGGTCCCTAAATACATTATGGGTTATAAATACCCTGTAAAAGCTACAAAAGAGGCAAGTAAAAATATATTTGAAATAGAGAAGGATATTGTCCCTAATTTAGGTAATTTATTAAGTTACAAACTTGGAGAAATTGTAGAAGAATACTCAAAAAGTAAGGAAATGACCGAAATACCGCCGTAAATGCTAAGATAATGCAGAGACATGAAAACAAAGATGTCAATATAAAATTTATGAGGTAATGAGGCATTCTAATTAAGAAAATTATCAACAAGTGATAATAAAGTAATTAGGTAATTATTGGCTAATTACTTAAGGAAAAACGAAGGAAAATTAAGAGATAATTATGTAAAACCCTAAAATTAGTGGTTTTTGCTTAAAATTAGTAAAAACATATTTACTAATTAATTGGAAATTTTGGAGAAAAATAGTTGAGTTTAGGTATTTTTAAGCCTGAATACAATAATGGACCAATTAGGTAATTTTGTGGAATTTTTGGAAAAAAATAAATAAGTAAATGATTAAATAATGAATTAATTAAAAAATAAATATTTATTAAATTAAAAGAAGGGCCAGCCGAAATATTGGACCCAAGAAAAAGAAAAAAAGAAAAAAAGAACAAAAATAAATATGTGCAAGTTGAGATTATTATAATAATATAATTAATTAAAGTAAAAAAATGTGAATAGTAATTTAGAAATTAGGAAACGGATCCTATCTAGAGATCTAGGAATGGGAATTTCAAATTCAAGGTAAAATATTGATCAGTGAGTTTTTGCCTTCAAGTGACCTCTTCCGGAAGTAAATTCCGAGGCCGTTAGTGCATTTTCCTAATAAAACAAAATAGGGAAAAATGTAGATAGGCACATTTTTGGATCTAAAGAAAATAAATTCTAACTCAAAATCTAGGAATGAGTTTGAATTTATTTAGACATATTTGGAATCAGTGAATTTTTCTGAAGAAGTTGATGATTTCAGAAATGTGTTCTGAAACCGGACGCGTTCGGACACGTTTTTCGAGAAAACTTCAACTGGACTGTTGGAACCCTGTAAGAGACCAAAATCTAAGTTAAATTAGATATTATTGATGAGGAAGAGAATATCTTCAAAGTTATGAATCCAGAAGTTTGAGTTTTCTCCGAAATCACGCGAATCGGGGACCGATCGGGGAAAATCTGTAGGACCGGGCATAAAGTGAGCTTGATTCATCATTTTTGGACCAACCAAGGGCTGCCACATCACTCAAGAATTTCGACCAAGAGGCTTCCTTGGACATGAATTTTACACCATTTTCATGTTGATTTTCCAAGGTTGTAAACAAAGTGAAAAATTCCTTATGTATCCCTTAGGTTTTCTATAAATAGGCATGTCTTCTCTTCATTTTTCTTCACACCATTCCTCTTCCTTTGGCCGAAATTCTAGAGGGAGAAAGAAGAGAGAGAAGCTCTGGAAAAATTTTGAAGAAGTCTTCAACGGGTAAGTCTTTCGGTCTTTAGTTTTTAAGTTCTAGTTTTTTTGGTTCGGTAGTTAGTAGAATTGTTAGATAGTTTTAGTAAGTAGGGAATGAGATTCCTACTATTTTTTTTAGGCCTCATTGCATTGAAAAATGCCTGACGAGGTAAAAAACTTGGTAGGGATCGAGTACCTGAAAAGTTGAAGCTTTTGTGGTTCTTTCAAAAGTAGGGGTAGAAGGGCAAAATGGTAATTTTTACCTAAAATGCCTATTATGATGTGAATCATTAATCAATATGATTTATATTTCGAAAATATGTTGGAGTAGGAGCTATGTCAACATTTTGGAAAAGTAGGGCCAAATTAACGAAGTGCTGGCGAAATTCCGCCAATTAAGGGGTCAGGGGTAAAATGGTCATTTTGACTAAAAATGTCCGTCGTAATGATAGATCCTTAACTAATGCGTTGTTATGTTGATAGGATATCCCTGATTCCGTTTTTATCTACTGTCGTGACATATTCCGACAGAAGTATGTTTACCGTCAACAAAGGTACGTTCGCGTACTGTAAAACTAACTCTGATGGATATAGTATACGTGTATGTGATGTGTGTATGGTATGATGGTATGTGTATATGTGATGTGATTGTTAGAATGCGTATTATGTTAGAAAATAACTGTATGCATGCTGGGAGCGATATAGTTGTAAGGCTGGGAGCGATACATATGTAATGCTGGGAGCGATACATCTATAATGCTGGGAGCGATATATCTGTATGCTGGGAGCGTTACATGTGCATTGGTTGGGTGTGGTTTATATGTTGTGTTGATGTTGTTGTATAACCATATGTGTGTCTGTATACATGAGGTTAACCGTTACCTGAGATCCGGTGCGGATCTCAGCTCCTAACATAGCATCAGGCTCCGGAGGACTGAGGACCGAGGAGAGAAGCAAGCAGCCCGAGTAGAAATTCCGTTTGAAGACTTCCTTTCGTTGCTCCGGCGGAAGCTTTTCTTTTGTGTTTCCAGTGGAAGCCTTCCTCCAATTAAAAGTTCAAAGCTCGATTAAGTAATAAAATCCATTATTAATTAACTAAACAATCCTAAATTTATTCACCAAGAGATACAAATAAATGTAATAATATTCAATTATCAAATTCCCCACACTTATCCTTTTGCACTCCTGAGCAAAATTAAAAGAAAAACTTCTTCTTTCCAGCAATTGCCAAATTTCAAAAATTGAACAAAGATCACAAGGCTTCTCAAGATCAATCAATCAAGACTGAAATTCTTTCATCTCAAACTATAAAGCATGGCAATCTCAATCAATGATGCTAATCACACATGATGGTCTTTCAAGGATGCCCTCAATCAATCTCTCAAGTGTATAGGGTAAATAAGTGTATCGCTCAAATTCTACTCAATGAAATTGCCCTACCATAAGCATGCTCAATTTCTACTTCTCCACTACTCATAACACATGCATGCACAAATCAAGAGAGCTTGTTATTAAAGGCTGTAATGGGCTAGGGTGAAGGTAGGTAACAGTATGGAATGAGAGGCTAAGCACCAAAGAAATTAAAAAGAGCACTAATTAACACAATCATTCTTTATGTATAAAAACTTTTTTTTTCCTCATATATCTCCTTTCTTTCTATGCATTTTCTTTTCTTTTTCTTTCTTTTCTTTTCTTTTTCTGCTTTTCTTTCTTTCTATGTATTTTCTTTTTTTCTTTTTTTCTTTCTTTCTTTTTTTGTTTATAATCACAATAACAAAATCAAATATCTTCCCCCACACTTAAATTGTTGCACTCCTGAGCAACCCTTACACTTAAACACAAAACCAAGGTGAAACCAATGCTCAATAAATTTGCAAGGTGCGGAATAAAATGGTTTAACGCTTAGGCTTGTAATGTGGTTTAGAAAAGAATGAGTCAAAAAGGCACAAAGGGGCTATCCAAGGAAACATAATGCAAGGAAAAGCTATTTGGCCAAAGTGGGGAAAATAAAAGAAAGAAAACAAGCTTCCATCATATTCATGCATGTAAGTGAAAAATGTAGTTTAAAAAAGAAAAGGAGCAAGTTCTAGAGAACACAAATCATGAGCAGATGTCCACATGAAAGAAAGAATGGTAAAAGATGAATTCCATTCATGCAGGCCCAAAACCTCACAAGGTTAATACCAACTCAAGCAATCAACATCACCAAATCAACTACCAAGACATGTAATCGAAGAGTCAAGAAATTCAGCCCAAACAGAATGATCCATCAAAACCAAAATGCCCAAGTTCACAAGATGTATAGCAATCATAGAAAGAGAGTGTACTATTTGTAAAAAACAAATTTTTATTTTGAAAAGGGAAATTATTCACAAAAGAAAACTTTTCTTCCTTTTCTTGAACACAATGAATAAAAACCAAAGCAAAAATATTATTCTTTTTCTCATTTTGAAAACAAAGAATAAAAACCAAAAGTAAGAACAAAATCCCTCCCCCACACTTAAATCATGCATTGGCCTTAGTGCAAAAGATAAATATAACCAATAATAGTAGGTAATGTAAGTAAAAGAGTGAGGAGGGAATACGACCGAACTATTAAAATATTGGAGACTCAAATGAAGTGGCATAATTGGCTTCTTTCCTTTGTTTGGTTGTAAGTCACATGAAAGCACTAGTGATGTCACTTGTTGATGTTTAGCAAACAACTTCCTTTTTAATATCCGCAAATAACATTTCAGCTCAAGTATGGAAGGTGTTTGGATAGGAGTAATCAATCCATGTACCTGCATAAAATCATGACAACAAGCAGTATCTCGTCCCACATAAATATAATCAATAAAACTCGATTTATCAAGAATCAAGGAAGATCCCAAAAGAAATTGATCAAAAGAAAATGTTGGAACTTCCAGATATTTTGAGCAACCCACGAAATCAATATGACTCTCCTCAGTAA
Source organism: Acacia pycnantha (assembly GCA_025563575.1). Lineage (NCBI taxonomy): Eukaryota > Viridiplantae > Streptophyta > Magnoliopsida > Fabales > Fabaceae > Acacia > Acacia pycnantha. The sequence continues at coordinate 58,508 of JAMWYP010000635.1, forward strand.
GAGTCAAACTCTCTTAAGAATAATTCAAGTGATCACTCCAAATAGTCTCACAATGGTTGCTCAAATCATCACACAAGACAAATTCTACATGTCAAACATCATATTTCATGATGGTCTTTCCCTATAAATGCATATCAAAAGCAAGGCTTTCCCCATACTTATCTTTAATAGTATCCCCACCAACAACAGTCATGTCAAGATCATGAATAATATCAATACAATCAATGGAGATATTACCTCCATCATTCAAAGCATCATTATGGTTAGAGGTAAGTGGAGTATCTTTAAAATCAATAGTGTCAAGGAAATGAACATCAGGGTGTACATCAGGATTAGAATGCAACTCAAATTTATAATCAACATCAGATTCCTCAAGCAAGTCAAAATCAGATGCAGTAATCTCAGTGCAAACAGGGCACCATTATATTCATAATCAGAACAATCACATACAACAGATTCATTCACAGATGAAAAATCTGGACAATCAGCATACCAATCAGCAATAACATCATCATCAACATTGGCATCCATGCTTGATTCAATCTTTTCAAAATTAATATGCTTATTATCATCAATAGTAGAAGAGGGTGCATTATGATCAATGGTAGAATCAACCACTTCACTAAATGCTTTCTTTCGAAGCTCAACAAGTAAATGACATTTTTCATGATAACAATCTGCACATATTTGATATTCCTCACAAGAGCATGAAAATATGTCATTCAATTTATTGCAATCATCCGTAGTGCTAAGAAGAGAAGCATTTTCAATAGTTAAAGCATCACATGAAGAAATAGGAGTACACTCATCAACAAGTACAATTGAATCACTACTACTAAAGCCAATTGGTTGAGCAATTATAGTTCCAAACAATTGAGGGGGTTCAACAATGATTTCCTCATCAACATCATCATCACTCAAATCATGAATTGCTGCATTAGTTAAAGTAGTAGGAGAGTCTACTTCTATATGGATAAGATCATTACCAAATGGGAGGGAAGACTCTTCAATGTGTTTTTGCACTTGCTTCACTTCTTGTGCATGTGTGACCATGAGAGAAGGATTTTCTTGAAACATCATTTTCAACATTTGTGATTCTTTGCTCAACTTCTTTCCTAATCTCTCACTCCTTTTCACTTGTTGTTCCATAATTTTAAGCATAGAGTCCATTTGTTGATGAAAGCTTTCCTTATGTGACCACTCCTCATTTATAGCCCAAGTTGTTTGATTTTGGAAATCTCCAATGACTTCACAAATGGAAGGTTCTTGGTTGGGCACACATGGTTGAAAATGAGGTCCATAAGGTGGCTTAAATGGATATAGCTAGGGATTCATGAGATGGATGGCATGGTGTGGAAGTGGGATGGAATGAAGGATGGTAGGGTAAGTGAAAGGGTTGATGATATTGTTGAAATAGAGGTTGGTGGTGTGGTTCATGTAATGGGTGGTGGAATGGACCATGACATTCTTGATTGCCTACAAAAGAGTGAGAATTGAAAGGTAGATTATGATTGCCGTAAAACCAAGCCATGAAAGTCAATACAATCAATTCCAAATGAATAACAAGATAACTATATAACTACGCGAAAACACACAAAAAAGAAAAGAAAAAGAAAACAAAATCTATGCTAGAAATTAACCTAAACAAATCTAGAAACACTATCAAATGATTTTTAAAATTTATGGCACCACCACAGAACAACTTCTACATTATTCTGGGACTCGAAAATGAACTAAAAAAATTAAAAAATTGAAACAGTGGTCTAAACGATGGAATTTGGCCAAAATACAAAGACCATAGTGCGAAAGCACTATGTTCTTAATTAAATTCTATTTTCCTTCAGCTCACCAAAAATCAGCCCAATCGGAGTAAGTCAAACAATTTTTGAAATACCTGATATATCCCACCGAGACAAAAAAAAAAGTGAAAAAGTTGTCTACACTAATCTATTCTACAATATTGTTAATCATTAGACCGATGCAAAATCCCCGGCAACGACGCCAAATTTTGATGAGAGTTGCCGAGCCCTCACAAAATAACCAAGTTCAATAAAGATTGCTGTATAGAGAACCTGGATCGTTTCTCTCAAGGAATTCACAGTAGGTCTAAAATCAACAGTAAACAAGTAACACAGTAACCAGAATGGGGGAGTTTTTCAATGCAATTTAAAAGAAGCAAAGCTAGAATAGAATATAAGAAAATGAGATTGATTAGATTAAAAACGATTAACCCGGAATTGGGATTCCATAACATTCATCGGACAAAAGCATAATAACCAAACTCGTGATTGATTCTGGACAAACTGAAATCTCTGCGTTTATCCAGAAACTCCCTCGACTAGACGATCGCCTAGCATTTGATCGAACTCATGGCGAGCTCACTGTGCAATCACACAAGGTTCTCTGTAACCCGATCCGACCTATGTCCTTGGGATATCAATATGGGTATTAAATATAATACCCATTCCCCAATCATAATCGGATCTGATTAAAATAAACAAAAATGAATTACGTTACCGATTGAAGTGCATGCCCTCTGGATTCACAAAATCCTCAATCCATGGGTCAACCACAAAAGCTTAGCCAAGCATGGCTAGGCAAAACTTAAAAGAAAAGATGAAGAAGATGAAGAACATGATGAACAACTCAGAGAAAATAAAAAGCTTCTAATTTAATCCAAAAATCTCATAACGCGTAATTGAGAATATGTTTGTAACCACCATCTAATCCTCCTTATATAGGAGAGATGACTAAACAAAAATAGGAATCCCCTAATAATAGGAAACCTCTAATAAATAAGAAATCTCTAAAAAAATAGGAAACCTCTAACAAATAGGAAACCTCTAATAAATAGGAAATCTTTAAAAAATAGGAAACCTATAAAAATTGGTCTTTTATTACAAAATTCGGGCAAAATAAAAATCCAGAAAAATGCATATGTCTTTAGCTCCAATTTCGTCCATAGTCTTGTCCGAATTAACCTTCCGAGTCTACATAACAATTGTAGCTCTCTGAATCAGCTAAAAAACAAAAGAAGAATCAGGTTAATCGGATATCTTGATCAAATGCTAGGCGATCGTCTAGTCGAGGGAGTTTCTAAATAAATGCAGAGATTTCGGTTTGTCCAGAATCAATCACGAGTTCGATTATTATGTTTTTGTCTGATGAAGGTTATGGAATTCCAATTTTGGGTTAATCGTTTTTAATTTGATTAATCTCATTTTCTTATATTCTATTCTTGCTTTGCTTCATTTTAATTACCTTCAAAAACTCCCCCATTCAGGTTACTGTGTTACTTGTTTACTGTTGATTTTGGACCCACTGTGAATTCCTTTAGAGAAACGATCCAGGTTTCCTATACTACAAATCTTTGAATCCTGGTTATTTTGTGAGGGCTCAGAAACTCTCATCAAAATTTGGACACACACAAATTCAGCACGGATTCGGACGGAGCAGAGAACGAGAACATAGAGGAATTGGAGGATTCGGACAGAGCAGGAAGCAGAGTCGCGCAGATCAAAAAGAAGCACACGTGGAGCACATTGTAGAGAAAAGAAGGAGGCGCACAAAGGACAATTTCACTGCCATCTCTTCTATGTGTTCTTCCTCTTTCCTTCACTTTATTGAATCTGAACTTCTTACTTTTGTTATGGATTTTGTTATAGCCATGTGTGGCTAAATTTTCTTTTCAACCTAGAGAACATATGAACTTGTTTGGGTTCTAGAGATTATTCCAACTGATTAGTTTTGCTTAATTTAATTCAATTTATTTAATCCTGTGTTTATTGCTATTGCTTAGTGAGTGGCCACCATTGAGCATGTTTTGGGGATTTAGAGTTGAACTTGGAAGAGGGAATCCTAAATTGACCTTGGGACTGAATAATGTGGAATTAGGTTTAAATTTAATGTGGAATTAGGTTTTAATCTAATTTGCATCTAGGATAGGAATATACCTAGAAGCTCCGCATAATCAAATTAGAGTGAGCCCGATTTAAAACGCATCTTATTTAGTTGTGTGAGACATTACATACTTAATTAAGGTAGGTATATAAGTGGACCGGAAGGCATTTATAGACATTAATACTCTAGATTAGCTGACTAAGTTAAGGTGAAATTAATTTAGTGGGGATAAAATCTAGAAAACAAACAAGGGATTGGTGACTCTAGGTTGTACTTCTCGATATTGGAATTCGCTCTTAGCTTTTGCTATTATTAGTTCTTATTACTTTTTTTCTTATTTTTGAAAACACTTCTGACTCGCTCAACTTAAATGAAAGACGAAAATTTAATATCTAATCGCTAGTTAGATTGAGTCCTCGTGGGAACAATACTTTTCCTATCACTCTATTACTTGATATAGCCCGTACACTTGGGGAGTCTATAGGCTATTTTGTAGCCACCATCTAATCCTCCTTATATAGGAGAGAAGACTAAACAAAAATAGGAATCCCCTAATAATAGGAAACCTCTAATGAATAGGAAATCTCTAAAAAAATAGGAAACCTCTAAAAATTGGTCTTTTATTACAAAATTCGGGCAAAATAAAAATCCAGAAAAATGCATCTGTCTTTAGCTCCAATTTCGTCCATCTTCTTGTCTAAATCAGCCTTCCAAGTCTTCATAACAATTGTAGCTTTCTGAATCATCTAAAATATGATAGAAGAATCAGGCTAATCCAATATCTAGATCAAAAGTTATGGTGAATATAGTAAAGCACTGTAAATCTGGAATTTTATTACCAAAACGAATTTAATCTAATTAAAAGCCTAAAGCCCAATTAAGTAATAAAATCCATTATTTCTCTATTAAACATTCCTAAATTACTAACCAAGAGACACAAATAAGGGAAATAATATTCAATTATCAGGCATCACTATTACATTGCTCGGGCATAGTTCATATAATTGACATACTCTTATATTTTGTCTCGATGATGCTCGGGCATACCTGATTTCTACTCGAGCATGTTTTACCATTAAATTTATTTTAACACTTTGAACTGATTATTTAATTTAGAAGAATCTTTGTTTGTCATCATCAAAACACATGAGAGCTAACAGAAGTCACCTAAGGGATTATGAAAACCCCAATGGGAGAACACATGAGGATAATTTTAGAAACCCTTTTCTAAAAAATGAAAACCAGATAAGGTTCAGGAGTCAATTGTGTGTAGAAAAGGTATTAGACACCCCACAACACCATTCATAAGAATAGTTACCCTAAGTCATCTATTTAAAAATGAATATGGCCTTTAATTTTATTATAATTACCCAAGAAATAAATAAAAAAATATTTACAAAAATAAATAAAATGAAAACTAAAGAAACAATGTTTATTTACAAAAATGAAAACAAAGGGCAAATAAAGGAAAAAATATTTATTTACAAATTGACCAAGGATGAAGACCTAAGGCCTATATACCCTTTAGATAGATCATAGCACACGTAGAAGGATGAAGGCCTAAGGCCTATATACCCTTTAGATAGATCAAAGCACACGTAGAAGGATGAAGACCTAAGGACTATATACCCTTTAGATAGATCAAAGCACACGTAGTTCAAGTTAAAAATGTGTGTCAATGAGTTGGTGTCTTTTAAGAAAATTTTTAATTTATTTGAGAAAATTATTTTTTGATTGGTTTGTATTTTTTATTTTATGAAAAAAATCTTTATTTTTTTTTATTTGAGAAAAAGATGACTTCATGAAAGGCTTTTGGATGAACTTCTTGAGTAGATTCCTATTATCTCAGATAGAAGAATAATTGATTTGTTCTTGAGGAGGCTCTAAACTTAAAAAAAAAAAAGGATTTAGTGACGGATTTTTCCGTTGCTAGAGTGCAAAAATCCGTCGCAAACACGTCTGTGACAGAGAAAAAGTCATTGCAAAAATCCTCGTAGCAAACGATATTTGTGACGGAAAAAAAATTCCGTCTTAAGTTGCAATGCAGATTGTTGAATTTGGAAAAAAAAAAAAATTACAAACATGATTCAACTGATAAAGGCATTGGCCAGATGAATAAAAGCAGTTGAATCATTGAAACTGGTACCAAAAAACAGAGCATGTGTTATTACAAAAATTGATAAACTCTGGATTACAAATTTAAACATGAAACAAGGCAGGAAGCTAAATTTAGAACTCCAAGCCATGTTCCCGAGCTGCATCAGCAATTGCCTGTACACAGCCATGGTATGGGTAACCAGCTCAGTCAAACACCACCTTTGTGATTCCTTTCTCCAGCAGGACTTTGCAATGAGTTCACCAACGTAACCCTCCTGGCTAGTTCATGAAACCATAAGTTTAAAAGACTCAGGACCATCGTTTAGTAATTAAAATAATCAGGAAAAGAAATAAGCAGATACAACAAGAGCTCTTTCTAAAGGAAGAATTGTTGAGGCATCACAAGCCATAAACACAAATAATTGTAGGAAACAAAAATATGCAATCAGTTCATTGAGAAGATTCTAGAGTAATATCAAAAAAGCCAGCTATTAATAGATATTATCAGTTGACAATATACTATATTTGTTATTTTCTTAGGTAAATTGTGGAATATACGATTGCCAATTGAAGAGTTTGCTTCCACTTCTATATGAATTATCTTCTCTTGATTGCTACTGAAATATTACATGGAATTTAAGGGAACGAAAATCATGGAAACGTGAAGATCGATTACAAATCTAATGCATATATATCATCCCATACAATAGATATGAGCTTGAAGAAATAATAATTTCTTCCTTCTATACTAGAATAATTCTACTGAATTTAGTGTATCAAATGAAATACAAAAATTGTTGACGACATTGAGAAAGGGCATCTACTTCAGGCTTAGTGACTTTATATTCCCTAAGTTTGGATTGACAAAAGAGTTAGTGAGTAATAACGGAGAGGTTTGCAGTCAAATCTTGCATTGAAGTACAAAAGAACTAGACTTACAATAGTTACAGAGAGAACACACGAACATGCCGATTCTAGAAACCCAATAAGTTTTTCCTTCTTCATATTGTTAATGTGCAAGAATTACAAAATAATATCCAAGAAAAAGCTTTTAGCTTAGAGAGAATAAATGGGTGTAACAAGAATTTGCAACAGTAATGCAGGTTTTCTACATCATTTTTGTTTTAAACGAAAGCTTTCTCCAGGTCATGCTGAAGACAGAGAATAATATAAATCAGATATGGTTTCCTCCTAGATATCATTAATCTGAACAATGAGTAAGTATTCATAACATATAAAAGCCTTTAACAACTTACAATTGTGGGACCAGAGGTGTAATTAATCTCTTCAGAAAGTGGCTTCTGCATCGTTGAAGCTGATGCAACTTTGTGCATCTTAGTGTCATCAATCACCTGGACATAGAGATGGTTGTTGGACCGGAAGACACACAATCTTGGTCTTTCTGGTGTTCCTTCAACCTGAGAAGCATGAAAATGAATTCAATAATGCATATGCATTGCATCCTTAACGACAACAACATTCAGAAGGAAAATGTAAGTTGCTAAGGAAGTCTCGTATCCCAAAAGTATTTAAAATACAATAAGAATGAGGAGTAACGTAACATTCTATTTTCAAAAGTGAAATATTTTTTTTTTCATCAGAGTAGAGCATCGGAGCAAATAAAGTATTGAGTAACTGATACAACATTAACTGTGGTGTAGTTGTCTGTTCATAAAGAACAATACATTTATCTGTTAAAATCTTAAATATCCTCGGTCGGGTCTTTACGCGATCTTCACGCATGCAGCTTACTCTGCTTGCTCTTATCTTCTGTCCTCAGGTCTTCGTACCCTGAAGCTATAGTAAGAGCTGAGGTCCAATGCCCATCGGACCTCAGGTAACGGTTAATCTCATGCTTATATAAACTATATATGTATAACATATATTTCTAATATTACAGCAATGATCAAGCCAATACGTCGTATGATCAATAACAATACAATCACATGTAAAGTTTGTTAGTCTGCATTACCGTGCCACGATAGCATGTCGTGCCCTCAGCGCTAGGAAAACTTATCAGTGTTATTATGCTGTAACCCGTGTTAAGCTGTAATTAGTGATCTAAGTCCCATACCTTAGTCACAGTGCATATCCAGGACAGAGTCATGTTCATGGCTTTATGAAAGTATCAATCACATATAATAATACTATAAGCATTAGAATTAGTGTTACAGTACGCCGCGAACGTACCTTTATTGATGAACACAGTACGTCTGACGGTCGGAACGTGATCACGGATATCCTATAAGGATAATATCGTATTTAATCAATAAACAATATCCTAACAGATATTTTAGTCACAAATGACTATTTTACCCCTGACCTTAGAAAATCGCTAACCAATAAAATTTCGCCAGAGCTTTGCTACTCTGACTCCCAACTTTCAAAAACTATATTCCTATCATGTTTTTACCTCGCCAGACATCTTTCAATGTAATGAGGCATAAAAACAAGAATATGAATATTATTTCCTACTTCCTAGATCTAACTAACATTTCTACTAAAACTACCGAACAAAAGACTAGAACTAAAAAGCTAAGGACCGAAAAACTTACCCTGAACCTTGCTCTCCTTCTCCAAAGCTCTTCCTTCTCACTCACCTTTCTCTAGATTTCGAATTGCCTCTTGCAATTTGGTGTGAATTTTACAATGGATGGAGGTGCCTATTTATAGAGTTTTTCTATGACATTTTGGTATTTCTTTCAAACTTAATTTCTCTCCTTCATTTTGAACCATTAGACCTAGGGTTTGTAATACCCTAAAATCTGACCTATGATGAGCATCATAGTTTAGTGAAAAATACCTATTGGGGATAGGTGAAAATATGTATTGTCAAAACATTGTAAAATACTTATTATATTTTCTAGGGAAATTTCTAATGAAATTAGAGGGAAAAATGATAATGTGCCAAAATTACCAAAATACCCCTAGAAAGCTTAGATAACTTAGGGAAATTGTGAAAAATCCTAGGTGGCAGTAAAATAATTATTAAAATTAAGAGAGAATGTTGTCTCTAATTTTAGTAATTTAATAAATTATAAACTTGGAAAAATTGAGAAGGAATGTTCAAAAAGTATTGAAATGACCGAAATACCCCCGTAAATGCTAATATGATGAATGAGACATGAAAACACAAATGTCAGTGCAAAAGTTATGAAGTAATGAGTCATTCTAATTAAGAAAATTATCAAGAAAGTAATTAAGTAATTATTGGCTAATTACTTAAGCATAAGAAAAGGAAATTCAAGAATAATTGCGTAAAACTCTAAAATTAGTGATTAATGGCTAAAAATTAGTAAAAATATATTTGCTAATTAATTGGAGAATATTGAGAAAAATAAGTGATATTAGGTATTTTTGAGCTTAAATACAAGAATGGACCAATAAGGGAATTTTGTGAAATTTTTAAGAAAATTGAAATATATAATTAATTAAATAATTAATTAAAAAATAAATATTAAATAATAACATTTAAGGGCCAGCCGAATTATTGGGAAAAAATGAAGATAAGAATGAAGAAAAAATATCAAGATTTTTGTTACAACTTGTATTATTTTAATATATAATTAATTAAAGTGAATAGTAAAAAATAAATCGGAAACGGATCCTATCTAGAGAACCAGGAATAGGTTTTCCAAAGTCAAGGTAAAATATTGATCACTGGATTTTTATCTTCAAGTAGACTTTTCCGGAAGTTCATTCCGAAGCCGATAGAGCATTTTCCTAATGAGACGAAATAGGGAAAAATGCAGATAGTCATAAAATTAGGATTTGAACAAAATAAATTATAACTCAACATCTGGAGATGAGTTTGAAATTATCTGGACATATTTGGAATCAGTGAATTTTTGTCCAGAAGTTGTTGATTCCGGAATTCGATTCCGTAACCGTGTACGCTTTTCGAGGAACTTCAGACCGACTGTTGGAACCCTATATGGAATCAAAATTTAGGTTAACTTGGACATTTCTAATAAGTGAGAAAATGTCTTCAAAGTTGTGAATCCAGAATTTTAGGATTTTCCGAGATTACGCGAATCGGACACCGACCGAGGTTTTACCGGTATAACACCTTCTTTAACAAGTTGATTGCATCACCTTGATGATGCAATTTTGGTGCCACCTAGGGCTGCATGTCGACCAAGGAGCATAGAGAGCCAAGATCTTGCCTTCTTGAACAAGTTGGATCCAAGGGATTAAAACAAATTGGAAAATTCCCATTGTATCCTTACTTTCTTCTATAAATAGGCATGTTGGGCTCTTCATTTTTCACACCATTTTGAGAGCTCTAGCCGAAATCTAGAGAGAAGTTTTAGAGAGAGAAGCTCTGGAAAATTCTGAAGCGAAGCTCTGAGTAAGTTTTTCGGTACTTAGTCTTAAGCTTCGGTGGTTTTAGTAGGATTGTTAGTTAGACCTAGCAAGTAGGAGATGAAATTCCTATTTTTGTTTTTAGGCCTCATTGCGTCGAAAGATGCTTGACGAGGTAAAAACATAGTAGGGATTGAGTTTATGAAAGTTGGGAGTTAAAGTAACGAAGTGCTGGCGAAATTCCGTCGATTAGGGGTATAGGGGCAAAATGGTAATGTTTACCTAAATGCCAGTTATGATGTCAAATCACTAATGAAAGTGATATTACTCTTATAGGACGTCAGAAACCTTAATCTGCTGCCGTTACGCTGTCCGACGAGCCGCTGTTGGACGTTTCGCGTTTTTCCGTAAAAAGTGTGATATTCCGTCAGAAACATCTACGTGCGTCAGCGAAGGTACGTTCGCGTACTGTAACACTAACTCTGTGCTGCTCATATACATATATGTGATAGATACATTCACGGATAGAGGCTCTGTTTAGGGTCACCGATTATACATACAGTTTCACACGGGTTATAGACATAGTAATACCGTTTGAGTTTTCCTAGCGCTGAGGACACGACCGTACATCGTGGCACTGGTTTATGTGCAGACACTTTATGGGACCTTACATATTTCTCTTTGCCTATGTACTGTCATTAGATTGATCATGCATCTGCTTTATGCTTTTGTACTGATATAATGCTGTTATGTCATGAATATCTGTCATCCGTATACTTTTTTATTTGAGCATAAGGTTAACCGTTACCTGAGATTCAATGCGGTAAATTGAATCTCAGCTATAGCTTCAGGGTCCGGAGGACCACGGGTCGGTGATCGAGGCAAGCAGCAGAAGTAGGCTTTTGGTTGGAGGCCAAGTAGCACGAGTAGGCTCTCAGACGGGGATTTCTATTTATCGTTTTCCGTGTTCACTTTTGAGAACAATAGGATGACTGTATCAATACAATGTTACACTATGGTGATTGATGGAATGAGAATCAGTTACTCTTTCGCTCCAATGCTCTACTCTGATTGGAAAAAAAAAATCCGCTTTAAAAATGGGATGTTACAGGGTTTCTTTCACCTCTTCATCCTCACCATCCACTCAACCTAGCCGACCTCCCCCCTCTCTCTCTTCCCTATCCTCTTCCAAACATGACATCATCTTATCCTTTAGGGATTTTCTTCTACCGGTTAATTCCCCTGCTCAGTGTTCTAATCGAATATGCTTATAAATCTCAAATACTTTTTGAGGTAAACTTTGAAGTTTATGTAACCTCTTGAGAATTATTTGGATTAACAAAGATTATGGTCCAATTAGGGGTCTTTACTGGCCTTTTAGTCGGTTTAGGATAAACCCGACGGTTACGGAAATGACTTCGGAGATAACCTACTTCGGGATAAAAATACACTTGTTTATAATATGTCCTGATGTTAGATACTTAGTTCACATATTTCAAGATATGATTTAATTTCTATCGGTTCTCATTTATCCTATTTGCTTTTCAACAAATATCTCACAAAATATCTTTTTTTCATCTTTTCTCTTTCCTTCCCACTTCACACTCACACACTTCACACACACATACGTACCTACATGGCTCCCCCCCCCTTTGTTGACTATTCAACTTTTATTTTAATTAATTTGCATTATGTATTAACTATCTTATATTAATTAGCAAGAAATTCTCTCATTGGTTCTTAGCTAATAACATGGATTTAGGTTTTTTTAATGTTAGAATTATTATAAGCCTTTGGATCTTGCTTTATGAGATTCAATCCTAACCCTTGATTTATGTTTTGACTTGTCAAAGTTGATTAGTAAGATTGTTTAGTGTCTTAATCCTATGCTTAGTAATCCTTTGTTGATCAATTTTGCTTTAGGAATTTCATGTATTTAGTCTTATACATTTTCTTAATCATTCATAATTAATTAGCCATTAGCTTCATGCTAATCTTGGCCATTAGTCTTTAATTAGGGTTACACATTCCTAATTATGCCTTTGTAACATGTTGATTAATATCTAATAAATGGAGATTTAATTATCTACTAATTATTACCAATTTTCATAAATTGGATTAATTATTTTCTCACGACTATTTTGTTTACATTGGTCATTTATGCACCATGCATTATTTTAAAAATCATAGGGCAACTTATGTTTCCCAAAATAATATTGGATTTTGCCTCTTTAATTTCCAAGGAAAATAATCTAATAAATTACTAAAATTAGAGACAACATACTTTCTTATTTTTAATAAATATTTAATTTCCTCTTAAGATATATTATAATAATCTCAAGGTATTTTATGATCCATAAATGTATTTAGGGATTTTCGCTCTTTGTTCATTCTAATTCCAAGAGAAATTGCCCTAGAGAAATAAGATAAATACAACACAAGATTTGAGACCACATATTCACCTATTTAAAATAGGTATTATTTATCACAATATAATATTTAAGATAAATAATTATCTGGGTATTACATTTCTCCCCCCGTTAAATAAAATTTCGCCCTCGAAATTTTCTCCATACTAACTAGACACTGTACTAATTAGACTTTGGACCATACGCTCCGGATCTTTACTCTATCAGAACATTTTTAAGTCGTTTCTCTCGGTGATCGAGAATTCTCTCCGGCTCGACTACGAAGATTTTGTCATGTCGTAGTTTGATACATAGTGTTTTCGTGGTGCCCATACACCGCGTCAACACTTTTGTCATGTCGTATTTTGATATATAGTGTTTCTGTGGCGCCCATACACCGCGGAAACACAAGATACCTCATACTCAATGATACGATCGTGGTCTGGTTGTAATAACTAAGAAACATAAAAAATGTTATGGAGGTTTAGTCAAGTTTGGCGGGAAGGCTATCTAAAATTTCGAATGGTCTTACGTAATACGGACTATATGTTCGCCTTCGAAGTATTCTTCTGACACCGGCTACTAGGGATATTCTTAAAAACATATGATCATAACAACCAAAAGATTCTCACGATTTTCTGAGACTTGTATAAAATATTTAGAAATGTGATCAATCATATCTGGTCTAAGAAAATTTTCGCTCTGATAGTTCCGTTGAGCAATATAAGTGATTTACACTTTTGCCTGTACCATGCTTCAATTGGTGTCATCTCGATTGTTTTAACAAGAAAATTTGAAAGATCGGCTTCATCGGGTGTATTTATATTTTTTCGGGGAATTTCCTTTGACAGGATTAAGTTTCCATCATACTCAAGCAGCCTTTGTTCTTGAATCGTCATGTGAGACACTGGTACAAATTTTCTGTGGAGAGTACCTACTCGATATTTACTTTATCTGGATGATACTTACTTTCTAAATCGTAGCCCTATAGTAACTTCATCTAGCGATGCTATATATTACCGAGTTCCTAAAGGTTTTTCAAGCACTTGTGGTAGCAGTACGATTCTTTGGTCACACCGTAGAGGTATTGCCTCCATATTCTTAAACAAACATGGTAATCACTAACTCTAGGTCATGTGTAGATTAGTTCGACTTGAGAGGCTTGAGAGGTGTAAGTCATCACGATGTCCTGTTGCAGCAAGACATATCTCAATCCATACCTACTGGTACCACTATAAAATCTACTTGGATTTGGGATAACCAATTTCTTGGTGCTGTAACCAACTTCTCCCTCAATCTATGAAAGCTCGTCTCACAGTCCTTGTTCCACACAAATGATTTAATTTTTACTCGTGAGCCTTGTAAATGGAAAGTTACGAGAAATTCTACATGAATCTGCGGTACTACCCGCTGGACCCAAAAACTACATATCTATGTTTACTATTTTAGGCTATTTCTTTTCCAGAACTGCTTCCACTTTGCTGAAATAATTAACAACATCGTCGCGTCATGAAACATGGCCCAGAAAGTTTATTTCTGACAGCCAACACTCATATTTACTTAATTTAGTAAAGAGTCGCGTCTTTCTTTAGTATACTCGCTTCTGATCGTCATTGTTCTTTGTGTTTCTCTTTTTATTTCTGAACAGACGAGGACGTCATCAATCAACACCTTTATTAACCTACCTATGTGTTTGAGAGAAAAATTTGTTTAAGTACCCTATGAATAAGGTAGGTGCATTTAGTTTGAAAGCCGTCACGAGAGATTTCAAAATGCTCGTACTTAGTCCTGAAAGCTATCTTTAGAACAATGCTAGTTTTGATTTGCAGTTGGTGGTGTTCCGAGCGTAAGTTGATCTAAGACGTAGGAATTAGATATTTGGGTAGATTGTCGATCCTGGAGAGTGGTATTTTTTTTTACAGTTACTTCGTCCAACTGACGGTAGTTGATACAAAGTCGAAAAATCTTGTTTTTCTTTCTATCAGAATATTACTGCGAATTTCTAAGGTGATATGTTAGGTTGAAATAAACCCTTTTCTTTGGTAGTCCTTCAAGTTGCTTTCTCAGCCCTTATATTTCGTTCGATATCGTTTGATACGGCGCTTTTGATTTTACTCCTGTGCTAGGTATCTATTCAATAGTGAACATTTGAACTTCTCTTTCTGGAGGTAATTTGATAAGATTATCATAGAGTTTATTTGTGACTGAGTTGTTTTTGAGTAAAGATTCGGCTCTCGCCTTAATTCTATCTCTGCTTGTGAGAATGATATATTCTCATCGTCACCGTTCTTCATTGCATTGATCGCCGTTAGTTTAACAAATTTGAGAATGTCGTCGATGTAATGAAGTAGTAATAAGATCTATATTATACTCACAATTCGGTTCTAGACACGCTTTTTAAGATAAAAAGTTCACACCTAATGGTGTAGCTAATATATGTATGCATCCCAAAATGATTCATACAAGCATCAGAAATAAACGATCAGTTTAGCACTCGAATCAGACTATATCTGAAATAGATTTCTACTGAGCAATAGTATCTTGGACCATTCGTGGAGATTCTCTGGCCTCCACTTCGAGAAATTCTAACATCTGGCCTGAGTTTCGTGGCCCTTTCTCTGCAGCTTTCTGGGGATAGTTCTTGCTAATGTGTCCCGGCTCCCGACATCTATAGCAAATCCGTGTCCTATTACAGACAACACCAGGATGGTAGTTCCCACAGTTCGGACATGGTCGGAGTCTCGGCATCCTCAGATAGTTCTGCGGTCAAGTCTGGACTGACTTCTTGCCTTTTTCTTGGTAGTTCGCCCAAGGTAACTTCCTTTTCTGTGTGGGGTTTATGTGGCTAAATCCGTCATGACTTGCATTGTCACTGTTGAAATTCCTTGATCTACGTAGCTCTTCTAAGTTACACTCCATCAAACGGCAAGATTCCAATTGTCTCTCAATTTGTCTTTCTTGTCTTTCTTCAAGGAGGGTATCAATAAGAGTCTTCTGCTCTTTCAGTATTCCCCTCATCTCTTGCAACTCACCTTGGTGTTCAAGATGTTGTACTGGAACTAGTATCACTCGTGGTTGTCTACCTTCATTTCCACCTCGACCTTGGCCTCGGCCTCTAAGGACTCTGATTCCTTGCAAATCTTACATCCTATCTTTCTATTAAGAATGACAATTTTTAAGGGATAATTTAACCTTTTAAACAACATACATTCCATATAACGTTCATGGCAAAATATGTCATATTATTTAGCTGGTTTTAACACCAGTAGTTATATCTTATATTCCATGTTATCATTGTATTAATAACTACTTGCTTACATACTGCCTAAAACTAGCCCTTGAAGATGATTTAGAAAGGAGTAGAAATTGGTTGTACGTTTTCCAACTAAGAGTTTATTCGTCTGTTCCATCCAGAAGTGGTCTCGGGGAAAGAGATATAGGGTTGATATCACCCAATCGTCTAGCTGGTAGGGAAACCCATTTCTCTATGCATAGATTGTTTTGACCTGTTCCAGATATCGGAAGTACGTCCCTTTGCTAGTCTCACTGTGTTGATCCGCCATCAAGTACTCTGTTTGTAGGACACCTATCAGCTCTTTGTTTGTATCTAGGACATGTCGTAGGAGGTTTGGTTCGTAAAAAGAATAACTCTCGGAGTAATCTCGATAGCTTAGCAGCTGAAAATACTCACGGTTGTCATCATCGGATGAAAGATCAGATCCTATAGGTTCCTCCGGTTTAGAAGGCATTCTAGCCATTGATACGAGGTAGGACACATAATCAAAGTTTTGTACAGGTTCAGAGTTGATGTCGAAATCTTCGATCTCTGGGTAGTCGAAATCTTCTCCTACCGATGAATGATGTGAATTATCAAGGTTATCAAAATTATAAGAGTTATCAGAATTATCAGAGTTATCATAATGACCAGATTTATCAGAATGATTAGAGTTATCAGAATGATCAGAGTTATCAGGATTTATCAGGGTTATCAGGATTTATCAGGGTTATCAGGATTATCAGAGTTATCAGAATGATCAGAGTTATCAGAATTATCAAAGTTATCATAATTTTCAGGGTTATCAGGTTCTTGTATCGACATAGGTACAGGCGGTGGGTACACCGGCTCTGTGTTTAGTCTTAACCCTATCATCTCGGGAATAACGGACATACGCGCGGTTGATCTTACTTGTTTTATAGTAGTTTATGTCTGGAGATCTATCCCCGTCCATCACTACAACGTCACAGCAGGGTTATACCAGTACTCTTTTCCAAAAATATGCTCTTTAAAGACAAGGCGTAGAGCCTAACTCCGTTACCCAAACCTATTGGCCAGGTAGGTGTCTATCATGGGAGTCTCACTGAGTTCACGACAACTGATTGACTTACCCACATAGACTAGCCCTACCTTCGGCACCAATGGTTTGTTTATAACGCGTACTCAGATTCATGCCAGGTAAAACGCTCTGATACCAAAAATTTAACATCCTATTTTCAAAAGCGAAATATTTTTTTCATCAGAGTAGAGCAACGGAGCAAATAAAGTATTGAGTAACTGATACAACATTGACTGTGGTGTAGCTTTCTGTTCATAAAGAACAATACATTTATCTGTTCAAATCTTAAATATCCTCGGTCGGGTCTTTACGCGGTCTTCACGCATGCTGCTTACTCTTATCTTCTGTCCTCAGGTCTCCGTACCCTGAAGCTATAGTAAGAGCTGAGGTCCAGTGCCCATCGGACCTCAGGTAACGGTTAATCTCATGCTTATATAAACAATATATGTATAACATATATTTCTAATATTACAGCAATGATCAAGCCAGTACGTCGTATGATCAATAACAATACAATCACATGTAAAGTTAGTTAGTCTGCATTACCATGCCACGATAGCATGTCGTGCCCTCAGCGCTATGAAAACTTATCGGTGTTATTATTCCGTAACCCATGTTAAGCTGTAATTAGTGATCTAAGTCCCATACCTTAGTCACAGTGCATGTCCAGGACAGAGTCCCGTTCATGGCTTTATGAAAGTATCGATCACATATAATAATACTATAAGCATTAGAATCAGTGTTACAGTACGCCGCGAACGTACCTTCGTTGATGAACACAGTACGTCTGACGGTCAGAACGTGATCACGGATATCCTATAAGGATAATATCGTATTTAATCAATAAACAATATCCTAACAGATATTTTAGTCACAAATGACTATTTTACCCCTGACCTTAGAAAATCGCTAACCAATAAAATTTCGCCAGAGCTTCGCTACTCTGACTCCCAACTTTCAAAAACTATATTCCTATCATGTTTTTACCTCGTCAGGCATCTTTCAATGCAATGAGGCATAAAAACAAGAATAGGAATATTATTTCCTACTTCCTAGATCTAACTAACATTTCTACTAAAACTACCGAACAAAAGACTAGAACTTAAAAGCTAAGGACCAAAAAAATTACCCAGAACCTTGCTCTCCTTCTCCAAAGCTCTTCCTTCTCACTAACCTCTCTCTAGATTTTGAATTTCCTCTTGCAATTTGGTGTGAATTTTACAATGGATGGAGGTGCCTATTTATAGAGTTTTGCTATGACATTTTGGTAGTTCTTTCAAACTTTCTCTCCTTCACTTTGAACCATTAGATCTAGGGTTTATTTCGCCTCTTCATCCTCACCATCCACTCAACCTAGCCGACCTCCCCCCCTCTCTCTCTTCCCTATCCTCTTCCAAACATGACATCATCTTATCCTTTAGGGATTTTCTTCTACCGGTTAATTCCCCTGCTCAGTGTTCTAATTGAATATGCTTATAAATCTCAAATACTTTTTGAGGTAAACTTTGAAGTTTATGTAACCTCTTGAGAAGTATTTGGATTAACAAAGATTATGGTCCAATTAAGGGTCTTTACTGGCCTTTTAGTCGGTTTAGGATAAACCCCGACGGTTACGGAAATGACTTCGGAGATAACCTACTTCGGGATAAAAATACACTTGTTTATAATATGTCCTGATGTTAGATACTTAGTTCACATATTTCAAGATATGATTTAATTTCTATCGGTTCTCATTTATCCTATTTGCATTTCAACAAATATCTCACAAAATATCTTCTTTTCTTCTTTTCTCTTTCCTTCCCACTTGACACTCACACACTTCACACACACATACATACCTACATGGCTCCCCCCCCCTTTGTTGACTATTCAACTTTTATTTTAATTAATTTGCATTATGTATTAACTATCTTATATTAATTAGCAAGAAATTCTCCCATTGGTTCTTAGCTAATAACATGGATTTAGACTTTTTAAATGTTAGAATTATTATAAGCCTTTGGATCTTGCTTTATGAGATTCAATCCTAACCCTTGATTTATGTTTTGACTTGTCAAAGTTGATTAGTAAGATTGTTTAGTGTCTTAATCCTATGCTTAGTAATCCTTTGTTGATCAATTTTGCTTTAGGAATTTCATGTATTTAGTCTTATACATTTTCTTAATCATTTCTAATTAATTAGCAATTAGCAATTAGCTTCATGCTAATCTTGGCCATTAGTCTTTAATTAGGGTTACACATTCCTAATTATGCCTTTGTAACATGTTGATTAATCTCTAATAAATGGAGATTTAATTATCTACTAATTATTGACAATTTTCTTAAATTGGATTAATTATTTTCTCACGACTATTTTGTTTACATTGGTCATTTATGCACCATGCATTATTTTAAAAATCATAGGGCAACTTATATTTCCCAAAATAATATTGGATTTTGCCTCATTAATTTCCAAGGAAAATAATCTAATAAATCACTAAAATTAGAGACAGCATACTTTCCTATTTATAATAAATTTTTAATTTCCTCTTAAGATATATTATAATAATCTCAAGGTATTTTATGATTCATAAATCTATTTACGGATTTTGGCTCTTTATTCATTCTAATTCCAAGAGAAATTGTCCTAGAGAAATAAGATAGTTATAACACAAGATTTGAGACCACATATTCACCTATTTAAAATAGGTATTATTTATCACAATATAATATTTAAGATAAATAATTATCCGGGTATTACAAGTAACCTGCACAAGGGCTTTAAGAAACTAAACCAAATTCTGTACAATGCACCTTTCGTGACCTGCATGATTAATTGCTTCACACTTTTTCTTTCCTCAACCTCATTCTTCCTTTTTTGTCCAAAGGAAATTTATACATGCATAGAACAGTTGGATAGAAACTAGCAGCTCATATTTGCAAAAAATGGCTTCACTTGATTCAAAAAGTACTACACTGTTGGAATTTAAATATATAAAAAAATGGAAAACACTGCTTCTATTATAAACTCAAATAACAATACACCTTTATTAATTTCTCACACTCCTCTGTTTTTTTCAACACACGCAGAGCTCTCAAAAATAATTTTCTCTTCTCTCTCAAAGTGCTTCGGCACTTAACCCTTCTCAACTCTCTCTATTCTTTCTTTCTTTCTAAAACTGATATGAAACATTACATTGGAACACACTTATATAGAGGCTAAGAGAACCGTCTAACTACATTATTTTATTGTTCTTTATGCCGTCAATTTTCATGATTTTAATCAGCCTCCAATGTTGACTATTGTTTGTGACTTTGCTTCTTCATGCTAATTGCCCACCGTGTAGCATTTAATGCTTCATTCTTCTATAGCTTTTCAACAGATTTAAGTTCTTTGCCTCTCATGCCCGTGATAACTCATGTTCCCACTTTTATATCCATTTGACAACTCAAATCTGCATTGAATACCCATTTGACAACTCATGCCTTCATCTCTTTATTTGTTTAACACCTATTGCCTTTCACAAAATTAATTTTGGCGGTGAGACAAATTGGGTTTGAATTCTATCACTCCCCCTCAAATCCGATTTTTCATACCAATCATATGTTTTAATTTGTTGAATGTATCTATCTTCAATGGCTTCGTAGAGATATCTGCTAGTTGTTCTTCAATTTTGCAATAGATAACTCTACAACTTTGTTTTTGACTTGCTCTCGAATAAAATGATATTTGGTGTCAATATGTTTGCTCCGGTTGTGAGAGACTGGATTCTTTGCTAATGAAATTGCTGACTTGTTGTCCACATGTATGGTGATTGAACCTTCTTGTTCATAATGTAATTCTTTCAAAATATTCTTTAGCCATATTGCTTGACATGTACACACTGCAGTGGCTATGTATTCAGCTTCACATGAAGAGAGAGAAACTGTCTGTTGTTTCTTTGACGACCATGAAAATATTGCTGAGCCAATATGAAATGCATATCTTGAAGTACTCTTCTGATCATCTATATCACCACCATAATCACTATCTGAATAGCCAATTAACCTTGAATCTTGGGAATGCGTATAGAACAGTCCATGATTGATAGTTCCTTTGATGTATCTCAAAATTGTCTTTGCTGTGCGGAAATGATCTTTCTTTGGCTGCTCCATATATCTGCTAATTAAACCAACTTCATACATAATATTTGGTCTAGTGAAAGTTTAGTACCTCAGGCTTCCGACCAAGCTCTTGTATATTGTTGGGTTTACAGGTTTTCTTGTTGAATGAATTGTCAACTTCGTTCCTTTTTCTATCGGTATTGACATAGGCTTGCAATATTTCATTATGAACCTGCTGAATATCTCTTGTGCATATTTCTTTTGTGACATAAATGTTCCTTCCTCCCTTTGTTCCACTTCAACTCCAAGAAAATAAGACATCTCCCCAATATCTGTCATTTCAAATTCTTTAGTCATAGCTTTCTTAAACTCAACAAACATACCTGGATTATTTCCTGCGAAGATCATATCATCCACATATAGGCATACGATCATTATATCCCCCTCTTCATTCCTTTTTGTGTATAAACCATGCTCGTACGGACTCTTCACAAATCCGTTCTTCTGAAAGTATTCATCTATTCTCGTGTACCATGCTCTTGGAGCTTGCTTCAATCCATATAATGCCTTCTTTAATCGGTAAACTTTGTCCTCTTCTCCTTTTATTACGTATCCCGATGATTGTTCAATATAGACTTCTTCTTCTAAGTAGCCATTAAGGAAAGCTGACTTTACATCCATCTGATATACCTTCCATTTGTTTTGTGCTGAAATTGCCGTAAGAAGTCTGATAGTGTCAATCCTTGCAACTAGTGCAAAAACTTCTTCATAATCAATTCCATATTTCTGCTTGTAGCCTTTCGCCACTAATCTCTCCTTGTACTTCTCCACCTTTCCTTCTTTGTTGGTCTTTGTCTTGTATACCCACCTAACTCCAATGGGCTTATGCTCCTTAGGCATACTTGTAAGCTCCCACGTGTCATTCCTTTTAATTGCAGCAATTTCATCATTCATAGCTTTCTTCCACATCTCATCTTTTGCTGCTTCTTCATATGTCACTGGATCACATTCAGCCATCAAACAAAATAATGAATAATCAAGTGTGGTCTGTACTGGATCTATAGCATCATAGATATCACTTAAGCTTCTCATTTTTGCTGTTACTCCCCCTAAATTGTTGCTGCTACTACGGCTTCCTGTTGATGATGGTGTAGATGCAGCAGTTGTTGGATTAGGACTTGGTGGAGGAGATTGATCATTATCTGCTTCAACTGTTTGGTCTTTTGAGTCAACGTCTTCCTTAAAGAATAATCCTTCCACTCTTTTTTCTTCATCACTCCACCTCTAGTAGTCTGCTTCATCAAACTCTACGTCTCTTGAGATGACTACCTCTTGGTTAGAGGATTATACAATCTATAAGCTTTACTCCGATGCTCATAGCCAATGAAAATGTATTTTTCTCCTTTGTCATCTAACTTCTTCCTCTTCTGATCTGGAATATGAGCATATGCTATGCAACCAAAGATCCTTAGATGGATAACCTTCGGCTTCGTACCACTCCATGCTTCATCTGGAGTTTTGAACTTAACATTTTTTGTTGGACAACGGTTTAATAGATAGGCAGCACATTGAACAGCTTCGGCCCAAAAGGTTCTCGGCATAAGCTTTCCTTTAAGCATGCTCCTTGCCATATCGAGAATTGTGCGATTTTTCCTTTCTGCAATTCCATTTTGTTGTGGCGTGTAGGCAGCAATTAGCTGATGAATTATTCCATGTTCCCGGCAAAATGCTTCAAATAATCTGGAAGTATATTCTCCTCCCCTATCTGTTCTGGGCACCTTTAAATACTGACCACTTTGCTTTTCAGCCATTGCCTTAAACTCCTTGAATTTATCAAGAGCTTCAAACTTTTCTTTGAGGATATACACCCAAGCTTTTCTCCTGAAATCATCAGTAGATGTGATATAGTACTTGTTTCTGATAATTGAATATTTTATACACTTATTTTTGTCTCTTGAATAATAATTTAGGACCCTTTAGCTAATAAATAATGGCTCTTATGTTTATTTGGGCCTTGGGCCTTTTATTGCATTTTAGCCATTTTTAATAATAAAATTCCAGTTTTGTGTTGCTTCACTATTTCTACCATAACTCTTGAACCAGACATCGGATTTGCCTCATTTTTGTCTCATATTTCAGATGATTCAGAGAGCTACAATTGTTATGAAGACATCAAGAGCAAATTCGGTCAAGAAGGAGGTCAATTTTGGAGCCAAAGTCGGATGCACAATTCTGGATTTATTTTGGACCCGAATTTTGTAATTTAAGTCCAGTTTTATTTTATTTCTGTTTTGGGCTAAAACTATGAGAGCCCATTTCGTTTTAGGTTATTTTTAAGTATGGCAGCTGCCACAAACATATTCATTCACGTTTTTAACATTAGAGTGGATCAAAATACAAGTTTTCATTTTCTCTCATCCTGCTCTTCATGTTCTTCGCGTTCTTCGTGTTCTTCGTTCGTTCTTCGATTTTCCCAGACCATGATCGGCTAAACTCTTGTGATTAACCCAACGATGAGGATTCCATGATTCATCCAGAGAACTCGTGCCTAATCGGTAACTACTCGATTCTGTTTTCATCTTATCGGATTCGATTTGGAAATAGTTCGAATATTAGATTTAATATTCGGTTTGGTTCATCCCAAGGACTTAGTTCGGACTAGGTTAAAGTGTTGTTGCGTGCGATTGCACATGTGAGACGCCACTATCCGGACAGATTCTAGGCGATCGTCTAGGCGAGGGAATCTCCGGATGAATGCAGAGATTTCGATTCATCCGGAACCAAACGTGGGTTAGTTGTATTTTCGTTCAATGATGGAGGTTTTTGGAATCAATTCGTTGGGTTGATCATCTTTAATCTGTCTCTGTTTATTTGATTCTGTTTGACTCGTTTATTGCATTTTGGTTATGTTATTTAGTTTTGTTCTATTCGTTAAACCAAACTCCCCATTTTATCATTCTGTTTCACTATTGTTATTAAACAAGCCCGCTACAAATTCGTTGGGAAACGACCCAGGTTCCCTAATTCTCCAAATTAATTACGAACTTGGTTTATTTTGGAAGACACGGCAAAAATCTTTCCAAAAATGGCGCCGTTGCCGGGGATCGAACCCGGGTCACCCGCGTGACAGGCGGGAATACTCACCACTATACTACAATCAACAATTAACCAAGGGTTGCGTATAGGCAAACCTAGGATCGTTCTCTCTTCTCGAGGAGCCTTTTATTAAATCCTAAGTAATCTAAATGTCATGCAAATGCAACGAAAACAAGGGGGATTGGGTTTTGGATTTTTAATTAATAAACTAAAATAGAAATACAATTTAATTAAATGCTAACTATTATTTTTGGTATTTTTATAAAATAGAATGGAATATGAAAATGGAAATATAAATGATGGATGCTTCTTGGTAATGAAGAAGTGACAATCCTTGCTCAAAAATTATGGAGTTAAAACTCATTAAGTCCTAATTAGAAAAACCTCAAGATATCACCTAAGTCCAATATTCTCAATTAGTAATAGCTCTTACGATCGTAACTAACTACTACCTTTTGAGATATTGTTTAAAACCACTTAATGTGCAATTAAGATTGGAATAATGTAAACATGAGTCTTCTTGGAATTGAGTACCAATCAGTCCCTCAAATGCACAAATCAACCACATTAATTAGACAATATCAAGCTAACCAACATAGTCTCTTTGCAACCACAAGTAATTCAAATACATATAATCTTCATATGACAAATCCAATCTCAGTCACAAATATCAATCCATAAGAGACAATAATCATTAATCTCACCCGAATCATACATAACAATTCCAAAATCTAGGCAATCAGTATATAAATCTAGACCATGGAATGATAGGAAACTCCCCTATGTAGTCCATAGAGCTCAAGAACAATTCATCATCACCAAGAAACAAACAGAGAATCAGCCCCTCATTACTTTCAGAGCACTGGCCGGAAAATGCATACACTCCGGAACCGGGAATGTTCACCGAAAACTCAAGTTCGGCGGAATCACAAAATAGAACCGAATCAATGGCGAGGTGGATGACTACGTTGCTCGGAACTCCAAATCGAATATGGAGGTTATTTCCTGCAAGTATCGATGTGGTGGTGAGCTGTGTTGCTGAAACTGAAACAGGAAGAAGGTTGGTGGAATACGACGGCACTGGTGGAGCGGACCAGTGGTGGAAGGACGGTGGCTCGCCGGCGACCGTGGAATGATGGTGATGAAGTCACCGGCGAGAGGAAGAAGGAAGGTGGAAGGAAGGATCTGAGCTCTCCCGCGGCGCTGCTCTGTTTCCTCGTTCGTGTCCCTCTTTTTAATATTCAATTGAAAGTGCTGAACCTAATTGGTCCTGGTCAAAACGCAGAGTTTTGACCAGGGACCAAATTGCAAAGTGGAAAAGGTTTCTATGGACATGGATGGAGGGACTAATCTGGAAAGTGTGAAAGTTTTACAATTTGAGCTCCAACTTTCATTTCCAAATTTGATTTAATTCCTTCAACCACCTACAATCAAAATTAATTAACCTTCATCAAATGTTCTCAGAAAAATCAATGATTAAGAGTAATTACAATTTTATGACAATTTTGCCCTTTTAGTCTAAATTTAATATATTTACTCTTAATATCAATTTATCACAAGAAAGACATTTTAAGCTCAACAATTATGACAAAATCCATTAAGAATCCCAATTAAATAATGAAAAATCATATAAAATATGGTTCAATCAATTCCCCCACACTTAAACCTTTGTACTCCTGAACAAAGGCGATTGAGTACAAGATTCCAAGTCCAAATCATTAATGTATTTAAAAGATGAGAAATTTCATAATTAGAAAGCAATGAATTAATTAATCAAATTCTTCAAGCCAACACTAGTCATAATCAAGGATGTAAAGAAATTAGCTGACTACACAACCCAAAACATTAGAATGAAGCACAAGAGAACTCTCAAGGTATCGGCGTTTTACTCATCTCACCTCATTGATTGGGATAATTTCACTCTAGCTCACTTGATCAACACCTTACCATATGCTTATAACAACTCTAACATCTCCACTGTTAATAAGAATTAATGTAATGAATCAAGAGGACTTAGAAGGCTTGTAATGATGGATGAAGGCTAAATGGAATGAATTAATTAGAAAAAGGAAATAGTTGATATGCAAGTCAAAGTTAATAACCAAGTTCAAAGCATCTAAATAACTTTACAAACTTTTGCCAATTCTTTTGAAAATTCATGAACAAATGCATTCTTGATATTTTTTTCTTTCTTTCTTCTTTTCCAATTTATCTACAAAACACTTTCCATTTTTTTCTTTTATTTTCCAATTTTTTTTTCATTCATTTTCATAAATATGGCATTTCAATATATACATTGTTCAACTTTGTATTGGCAATTCACTTTTTTTTTCAAATACTATGAACACTATGAGTAATGACATGCATACAACAAAGGAATGGCTCAAGAAGGGTGAGCAAAGGGTAGGTGAATGTAAGTTTGTGTTTGGGTGAAGGGATTAAAATCGAATGCCTCTTTCATTTTCATCACATCAAAGCAAATACCGTTTTGAAAAAGAGTTGGAACAAGTTCTAGAAGGTGAAAAATTAAGTTAACAAACACATATGAAAGAATTGAAGGCTCAAATAATCTTCCAACAAGGTTTTTCTCCGACACTCATTCTAACATAATTAATTGCATAGTAAACTAACCACAAAACATCTACTTAACTATTCCAAGTGCTAACCTTACAAACACAACCAATCAAAACATTGCAATCAGCTATAATCATGCTTAACTCTTAAATGCACTAATGATTTATAAACTCTCATTTTCAAAATAAAGAGTAAGCAAAAATCCAATTGTGGGTTCATTTCTCTTCCCATTCACTTAAAAAGCAAAATATGGTTTTAAAAAGTTGTCAAAACACTAGATCTCATGAAAGCTCAAAGAATTTTTTTTTCTAGTTTTAGGCATTTTCTCATTTAAAAACAACCATTTAATTGGGACTCACAATGTATTTCCCTCCCCCACACTTAATCAACACATTGTCCTCAATGTAGAAAAGTCACTCTAAAGAGAATGATAAACAAGGTAAAATTCAAGGCACAATGGTAATTAAGTAAGGTAGTGACCAAGAGAATGCAAGGCACACATAGGGGTTCTTATTCTACTTACTCAACTACATTATTTCTACTTTTCTACTGGATTGTGTCCCTCCCCCAAACTTATCTTCCTCATACAACAATTAAGCCCAAGTGATCATAGCAATTAGGAAGAAAATAAGTGAGGAAAGAGACAACCTGTGTTAGAGTATCTTAAGTCGCTTGAAGGAGAAGTTCTCATCCCCGATGAGAGTCATGCATTTGTCTTTTACAACATCTTCTCCCGCATTGATTTTCCTTGGTGGAGGTGGCTCAGGATCAATCAGAAGAGGTCCAAGAATGTACGGTAGAGATTGACTCCCCTGATGATCTTTCCAACAATATGCCTGCAAAGAAGACAAGCAAATAGCAGTATCCCATCCAAAAATAGCAAGATGGAGAGATTTCAAGTGACGTAAATTTATTTTAGGAACTAAACTCTCCAAATAACTATCACATCCAAGGAAATCAACGACACTCCCGTCAGTAGGAGTCAAGCAACCAGTTGCATTGTGAAAAGTCTCTTGTGCTTGCAAAATAGAAGGTATGGAATCCAACTTAGTGTTGGAGTATACCACATCATTATTGCAATCACAAGAGATGGAAAGAAAAAGATTGGAAGAAGGAAGAGAATTTTTGAAATTGTCACCACCCGAGGGCTCCAAAATTTCAAAGCAATCATTTTTCTTTTCTAAATCGGATGGCAAATCACAAGATAAGACTTGTTGGAAAGATTCATCAACATGTAGAATTTTATCAATCAAAATTTCAGAATCTTTGTTGCCAACAAGACTGCAAGGAGGTGATCCAGTGGGAATTTTATGCATTTGGTATTCTAGGCTATGATCTTTCTCACTCATATCAACAACATAATCCACAAGTAATGCATAATCACTAAGCAAGTCAGAATCACCAAATAATGCATCATTAATCTCAGTGCAAATAGGACACCATGCATTATTAGCACATGCACAAATGAGAGAATCACTCACAGATGCAAAATCAGGACAATCAACATGCCATTCAGCTAGAACGTCATCAACAACATTGGCATCTATGCTTGATTCAACCTTTCCAAAATTGACATGCTTACTATCATCAATAGTACAAGAGGATGCATTCTGATCAATGGTAGAGTTAACCACTTCACTAAATGCTTCCTTTTGAAGCTCAACAAGTAAATGACATTTTTCATGATAACAATCTACACATATTTGATATTTCTCACAAGAACATGAAAATATGTCATTCAATTTATCGCAATCATCACTAGTACTATGAAGAGAAGCATTTTCAACAGTTAAAGCATCACATGAAGAAATAGGAGCACACTCATCAACAAGTACAATCGAATCACTACTACTAAAGCCAATTGGTTGAGCAATTACATTTTCAAACAATTGAGGGGATTCAACAATGATTTCCTCGTCCACCTCATCATCACTCAAATCATGAATTGCTTCTTTAGTTAGAGTAGTATGAGAGCCTACTTCTACAAGGATACGATCATTACCAAATGGGAGGGAAGACCCTTCAATGTGCTTTTGTACTTGCGTAACTTCTTGTGCATGTGTGACCATGAGAGAATGGTTTTCTTGAAAATTCATTTTCAACACTTGTGATTGCTGCTCAATTTCTTTTCCCAATCTCTCACTCATTTTCACTTGGTGTTCCGTTCTTCTAAGAATAGATTCCATTTGTTGATGAAAGTTGTCCTTATGTGACCACTCCTCATTTATAGCCCAAGCCGTTTGATTTTGAAAATCTCCAATGACTTCACAAATGGAAGATTCTTGGTTGGGCACACATGGTTGAGAGTGAGGTCCATAAGGTGGCCCAAATGGGTATAAGGATTCATGAGATGGATGGCATGGTCCGGAAGTGGGATAGAATGAAGGATGGTATGGTAAGTGAGAGGGTTGATGACATTGTTGAAATGGAGGTTGGTAGAGTGGTTCATGTAATGGGTGGTGGAATAGGCCATGACATTCTTGATTGCCTATAAAAGAGTGAGAATTGAAAGGTAGACTATGATTGTCATAAAACCAAGCCATGAAAGTTCAATACAATTAATTCCCAATGAATTACAAGATAAGTATCTAACTATAAACTATAAAAACTAAGAAAAGGAATCTAAGAAAATACAAATGCAAATAAAAAAGAAAGAAGAAGATTTTTTTTTTTCAAAAAGATAAAAGATGCAAGTATGCTATGAATTAACTTGGAGACATGGTGAATTCAAACAAATAAGCTCAAAATCATATCAAATTTAATACAAACACACCACATAGAAGCTACCAAGTCAAGACAATGCAATAATGCAATGAATGCTATGGAAGCTACCTAAATGCAAAAACCCTAAACTATATGCAATGAAAAATAAAAAAAAAAATGTAAAACTAACAAGCTTCACACGAGAAACCCCTTGTCAAAAGTAAATTTGACAATTAGATTACCTAGGGAGCCAATTACTTAGCTCCCCGGCAACGGCGCCATTTGATGAAGACCTTTTGTCGTTAACCTTGGGGTCTACAATCAACAATTAACCAAGGGTTGCGTATAGGCAAACCTAGGATCGTTCTCTCTTCTCGAGGAGCCTTTTATTAAATCCTAAGTAATCTAAATGTCATGCAAATGCAACGAAAACAAGGGGGATTGGGTTTTGGATTTTTAATTAATAAACTAAAATAGAAATACAATTTAATTAAATGCTAACTATTATTTTTGGTATTTTTATAAAATAGAATGGAATATGAAAATGGAAATATAAATGATGGATGCTTCTTGGTAATGAAGAAGTGACAATCCTTGCTCAAAAATTATGGAGTTAAAACTCATTAAGTCCTAATTAGAAAAACCTCAAGATATCACCTAAGTCCAATATTCTCAATTAGTAATAGCTCTTACGATCGTAACTAACTACTACCTTTTGAGATATTGTTTAAAACCACTTAATGTGCAATTAAGATTGGAATAATGTAAACATGAGTCTTCTTGGAATTGAGTACCAATCAGTCCCTCAAATGCACAAATCAACCACATTAATTAGACAATATCAAGCTAACCAACATAGTCTCTTTGCAACCACAAGTAATTCAAATACATATGAAGTTCGGCGGAATCACAAAATAGAACTGAATCAATGGCGAGGTGGATGACTACTGTTGCTCTGGAACTCCAAATCGAATATGGAGGTTATTTCCGGCGTTACTGATGTGGTGGTGAGCTGTGTTGCTGAAACTGAAACAGGAAGAAGGTTGGTGGAATACGACGGCACTGGTGGAGCGGACCAGTGGTGGAAGGACGGTGGCTCGCCGGCGAGGTGATGAAGTCACCGGCGAGAGGAAGAAGGAAGGTGGAAGGAAGGATCTGAGCTCTCCCGCGGCGCTGCTCTGTTTCCTCGTTCGTGTCCCTCTTTTTAATATTCAATTGAAAGTGCTGAACCTAATTGGTCCTGGTCAAAACGCAGAGTTTTGACCAGGGACCAAATTGCAAAGTGGAAAAGGTTTCTATGGACATGGATGGAGGGACTAATCTGGAAAGTGTGAAAGTTTTACAATTTGAGCTCCAACTTTCATTTCCAAATTTGATTTAATTCCTTCAACCACCTACAATCAAAATTAATTAACCTTCATCAAATGTTCTCAGAAAAATCAATGATTAAGAGTAATTACAATTTTATGACAATTTTGCCCTTTTAGTCTAAATTTAATATATTTACTCTTAATATCAATTTATCACAAGAAAGACATTTTAAGCTCAACAATTATGACAAAATCCATTAAGAATCCCAATTAAATAATGAAAAATCATATAAAATATGGTTCAATCAGTTTCCTCCAAGTGAAGGAATGTCAAATGGACCAGCTATATCTGAGTGAACTAGTTGCAGTGGCCTTTTTGCTCTCCATGACTTTCCAACTTCAAATCTTTGTCTATGTTGTTTTCCTCGCATGTATCCTTCACATAGTTGATCTGAATGATTTATTGTTGTCAAACCAGTCATAATCTTCACTTTTGACAACAACTTCAAGCCAGTGAATCCGAGATGACCAAATCTAAGATGCCACAACCATGAACTATCTTCAATGATAGACTTCATGCATTTGATTCCATGTGTCTGTATATTCATTTTGAATAGACGATTGCTTGTCATTTCAACTTTTGCTATCAATTCTCCTTTCTGATTTCTCATGATGAGAGAGCTATCTTTTAAATGTATGTCAGATCCCTTCTCCAATAGGTGAATATGTGGTCTCAACCCTTGGGATATAATTACTTATTTTATGGAAATTTCTATTGAAATAAAAAGGCATAAAGGGCCGAAAATCCTTAAAATGCATTTATGGGTCATAAAATACCCTGAGAAAATTATGATAAAATCCTTAGAGACAATTAAATATTTATTAAAAATTAGAAAGTATGTTGTCTCTAATTTAGGTAATTTTTGGGATTATTTTCCTTGGAAAATAATGAGACAAAATCTGATATTATTTTGGGGAACATAAGTTGCCCCATGATTTTTAATATTTTACATGGAGCATAAAATATCAATGTCAGCGCAATAGTTGTGAGATAATAATTAATCTCAATTAAGAAAATTGTCAACAATTAGTAAGTGATTAATTAAATAATTAATGGCTAATTGTTTAGACATGAATAAAGGAGATATTCAAAGTTAATTATTTAAGACCCCTAAGTGGAGATTAATGATCAATGGAGGGTCAAGATTAGCATAAAGAATATTGCTAAGTAATTTGATATGATTAAGAAGTATATAAGGTGAATTACATAAAATCCCTAAAGCTTAATTGACTAACAAAGGATTAAGCAATAAGATAATTACCTAATTAACTACTTAGGCAATGGATTAAGGGTTAATTAAGCTTTGTTAAATAATAGTTGAAAATTCAAAACTTAGCCAAGAAGTAGCCATCTTTTCGAAAATGAAGAGGGAAAAAGAAGAGAAAAGATGTTGTAGTGTGAAAGCTAAAAGGATAATATCATGAGGTTTGAGAGAAAAATAAGCAAATACATTTAGCTATTTAAAACATATTAATTGCCTAAAACAAAAGAGGATGTCGGCACTTAGAATGAAAGCAATGATCAAGTTATTTGGTTAGTAAAATATGCAATAAATGGATGGGATTTTGTTTCTTTCTTTCATTAAATAATTGAAGTATTTAGCAAATGAATCAAAAGAAAAGTTTGAAAAAGTCAAATAAAGGGGCAGCCGAATTGATTACTTTGTGTGTGAGTGTGAATCGAAATTAATTGATTGAAGTGTGTGTGTATAAACCAAAATGGAAAAGTGAGTATATGTGTGAAAACAAATGGATTTAGGAAAGAGAATATATTATATAATAACCTAAAGCATTTGGCAATTTAAAAGCAACATTAATGGCTATTAGAATGGAGATGTCGACCAGCATGGTTGGAGGGATGGGATTTGAATTGATAAAGTGATTATTAATCCTATGATTGAGAAGGAAGAAGAAACTTTGAGTCACCTTGTAAATGACCAATTTAACCTTAGGACTTTGGCTATAAATAGAGGGGTTGCCTCTTCATAATTTGCACACCAAAAACCATTCTAAGGAAGGGTAGAGAGAAGTTTGAGAAAATTGGAAGCAAGAAGTAGGAAGAAGCTCTTCAAGAGGTAAGTTCTAGTCTTTAGTTTTGTAGTTCTTAGAGTGCAAGGTTAAAGTTCATAGCTTATGTAGTTTTGATCTTTAATCTTCCAATATATTGTTGATATCATGTTTTATGATTAAATATGGCATTTATTTCGAAAATATGGATGAGAATGTTATATGGAAAATTTTTGGAAGATTAGAGTCAAAGTTGCAGCGAAGCTCTGGCGAAATTTCGCCGATTAGCGAAGTCAGGGGTAAAATAGTACTTTGTGACTAGAACCTCTGTTAGAATATTGTTCATAAGTTAATGGATACGATGTTACCCTCTAGGATATCCAGGAAGTCCGGAGTTGGGTTCAGAAGGCCGGACGTTTGGCCATTACACAGTGAAAGGTACCAGCCGTCAGACGTACCGTCTTTCGTCAACGAAGGTACGGATGCGTACTGTAATACTGACTCTGATGCTTGTGTATGCTTATATATGTTGTGGATAGTTTCATAAAGCCATGAACGGGACTCTGTCCTGAACATGCACTGTGACTAAGGTAGGGGAGGCTTAGATCACTATTTACAGCTTTACGGGTTATAGTCATGATAACACCGTTATGTTTTCCTAGCGTTGAGAACACGATTGTACATCGTGGCATGGATGTTGCAAACCAGGGGTAACTTTACATGTTATTGTAGTTGTTATCACATGATCATACGACTTACTGGATTGATCATTGCTGTAATATTAGAAATATATGTTATGCATATGTTGTTGATATAAGCATGAGGTTAACCGTTACCTGAGGTCCAATGGGCATTGGACCTCAGTCTTAAATTAATAGTATAGGAAAGGATCTAGATCAAAGAGGGTACCAGTAGATGGAGCCATAGAGAGGAACCAAGGGGCAAAGCCGTAATTGTGCACCGGTCGAGCCAGAGGCCAGAAGAAGTTATCAGAGCCGATTGTTAGGCATGGATCTAATAAAGTTATTTTGAATAGTTTGGTGCCGAAGGCAAGGCTAGTCTATGTGGGTCAGCCAATTGACGATGGATGGTGGATGGTTGCTGGCGACGATGGAATTAGATGATGATGATGATGAAGTCGATTTAAGGTGAAGGAACGCAAATAATGAAAAATGACGATCTAGGTTCTATGTGTACCCTTCCTGAAGGGAATAAGTTTGCACACTCCTCTCACTTTAGGTCTAGGTACACCACACAGTGCTGCTTGGGAAGTTCAAAATCTACCACCTTAACAGACTGGTACTTATATGCCCGCTTCACATAACAGCGATTCATGGAAGCAAGATCCTCTGCAGCCAGTGACCACTACCGGTACGGAGCCTCAGCCTTATAAAAGAGAGCCTCAAGTACAAGCTTAGATGCAACTTCATAGTCAAAGTCATTACAGGTTAGGACCTTCTTCAGTTTTCGGCAGGTCATGTAGGTGAAGCGAATCAAGTGTGCAAGCCATGCACCCAGGACTTCTTGCCTATCCTCTAGCTTGGGGTAATGGGTTCTAGCATACTTCAACACAAAGTCATATACAACATCCTCTGATGCAACCTAGAGATCACCACCAGACAAAATTGCCTCAATTCTAGCTAGAGGCAGGCCATTATCTCTTCCTGGAACCTGATCATACGATAAGCTTGTTGGAAATATTTCAAAATCAAAGCTACATTAAAATAACACAATTCAAGAATGCTGAGAGCAAAGGTTTTTCAGAAGAATGGGTAGTAAGACGCAAAACACTTGTTGTTCAATAACCCTAATTAAAAGGGATGCAACATATATATAATAAATCAACCTTTGTCTATTGTACATCATTTGATCGCCCCAGCATAATGGATGATAATCATTAACATTGTGCCTTCTTTTGTCAATTAAGAGATCATCAAGGATGCAATGAAGGAATTAAAACAATTTCTAGCAAATATCATAAAGAACTATATCAATCAAAGGTGGAAAGCATTCCAACCATAAAATGACGTTGAAAGAGATAAATGCATGTCATAGCTTCTAAATTCTAAAAGTCTCCTCAAACCATAGAAGACTTAAAAAAAACATATTTTAAGTTTCCAAAACAAAGAACGTGCAACTTAAGTTGAATAATATAGCTTACTTGGTTATATCCTTATATCGGGTAGCAAGATACTGCTTTGCTACATTAGTGAGTGGTTGGACGTTTAGCATCAGCCATCAAGATATTGGAAGGAAGATCCAGGTAAAGCAACGCAGACTCAGGTGTCATAGGCATATTCCGCAATAATCAAGTACAATATCGAATGCATCAAGCCACTTCAAACTTATTAGCAGCCATCAACACATCAAGCAAAGCAGGTGCTGTAGAAGAGAAAGAGCTTAAGGTATTACTGTACATAAAATTCCGAAGCTCCATGAGAACAGCCTCCTCTATAACAGGCAGAAGCGTTGACACTTGTCAAGTCAAAATCTTGAGGAAAAATAGAAAATGGTTACATATATAATGAGAAAGCAAACAGTATTTTCATGAACAGAATATACCAGAGGCAAATAATCTAGCTACTGCAACTCATGCAAATTGCTTAAGAAATCAAATCCATGTTATAATTCCAAAAGCCAACCATTGAAATACAATGGAAGAAGAGAGGTGACGGTGCAGAGGCCAATGAAGTTCGCCGGGAATGGAGAACGACGGTGACAACGTGGTGGTGGGTCACCAGAGAGAGTGAAGGTCGCTGTAGACTGAACCTGAAACTCCGTTCTTCTTCTCCCGTTCAAGTCACCAGCGAAGATAGTGAAGCCTGAGTTATGAGCTTTCACAGCTGCTAGCCCCTAAAACTCTCAATCATGCCCTGCCTCCTCTCGTTGCCACTGTAGAAATTAACAATGGATGGTGGATAGTCGCCGGCGATGATGGAATTAGGTGATGATGATGAAGCTGATTTAGGGTGAAGGGATGCCAAGAATGAAAAATGAAGGTCCAAGATCTGTGTGTAGTCATGCCTCTGTTCTCTATTCCAATGTCCTTTCCACTTCACACTCCACGTCCGCACTTTTAGTCAGACCTACCAAGTTCATGGTCTCTATCTTTTCTCTTAACGGCTGAGGTGACTTTTGTACTAATTTAGTAACACATAGTTACTTTTGCACTTGAAAAAAACACATGGTGTTAGACGCTCCTCTGGATAAACCATATGTGCATTTTTGCACCTTAACCTTTATTATTTTGATTGCAAATCATTGGTGGCCAAATATCTATTATTTTGATTGCAAATCATTGGCGGCCCAAGTCGGGATGGGAACAAATCACATCTTAATCACTTTTCCAAATCTGAGATTTTTGATTGTTGTCCATCCTTCCTATGGTCTTGGGTGGATAGGGAGGGGTTGGGATTAATTTCCCGGTTGTAACTGT
>JAMWYP010000636.1:0-94315 GCA_025563575.1 Acacia pycnantha
GAGGATTAATTTTGAATATAAAATACGCCTACTAGGTTTAGAAAACCTACGTAACTTTTGTCAAGCGTATTAGAAAGCCGCGATAAACCCTAGAGAATAGAGACGCGATACTGGCGCGCTAGACGCCGTCTCGTGTTCGAGGCAGTTTGTGTAGATACTGCAGTGGGAGGAGACTCACAAAGTCAGCTCCTATTTGATTGAATGAGATGGCACCACATCCGCGACGTTCGACGGTTAAGACGCACGACGGTCGAGATGCGCACCAGGTCGAGTTGAACGAAACGCTCAACCCTTCGCATAGGTATGATTAGGATTCTCTTAACCTTGATTTAAACGCTATTGAGTGATACTCCAATGGGATTCGTAAAAGTTTTTAACTCCTTTGCGTGTATGGATCCCAACATGACGTGGGTGAAGTGATGGGGGCATTTCTATGCGCATTGTGTGGGCATTTCATGGGAGCAAAAATCGCAGAGGGCTAGGCGTGACAGTTCCGGCTTCTTGACAATCGAGATTGCTAGTTGCCAATTAGTCATAATGGCATGAGGAGAGGAAACAAATCCAACTTAGGCCCATAGGGAACCAGAACACATCGCGGCTACGAGGGTGTACACCGCCATAAGGACGGAAAATGAACCCACCATTAAACCTGATCACGCCACCCTAGCTCACTAGGGGAACTTGATACAATATTACATGATCTCGGATATCTGTGCTTTAGCGCGCCAAGAATATGAATCGGGATTGTGGGCACGGCAAACAACCCCGAGTCATAGGTCTAGGGGGCAAGTTTCAACTCTAATGTGGACAAACCGAAGGCATGTCGCCAACTCAAGCTTCACCCCAGTTGTCCAAAAACATGGACTACCGTTGGGGGCCAAGTGTACACCAGCATAACTATCGACCGCATAATCAAACTTCACCCAGTCTTTTCAAGACAATGGATTGGGGAACTCTGGGTTTGCAACGAACAAACTTCGAAAACTCGGATGATTGATGAAATAAGGATCCCATGTTAATGAAAAGAAGACGAGATTTCAAAGAAAATTACCCCGAATGACACCCTTGGGAAATTTAACCAAATTTCGGAGCACATTCAAGCTCTTTTAACCTCGAAGCAATAAATACACCTACACAGTCCAAAGACTTGATAAGCATCACAAATCATGTCCATTTTAAGATGAATTTTGTAAACCAATAAATAAATCCATTTTCAATAACTTGCCAAGTTGAATCATATTGACATGAGCTAATCGCTTGTCCCTAACCAACTTTCATCCAAGTTACCAATAAAACAATTTTCGTAAAACACGACCATATCTAGAGAGACTAAGGGTATAGCACTTACCTTCTCTAGAAGCCCCTAATAAGGCTTTAGATTTAATGTTGTCGAGAGAGAGAACATCCTTGCTCACAATCAAGCATTCCTCAGAATCGAAGATAACTAAGTTACCTTTATCTGTACTTTGGTCTACACCGAGGAGGTTGTGGCATAGGCCTTTGACAAGGCGCATGCACATCTTGATTTGAGGTCCTTCATCGCTTTCCAACTTCTCTAATTCTAGTAATCTTGTGGACTGGTTTCCACCGAAGGTCACCTTGCCACCATCCTTAGACTTGATTGAAGCAAACTTGGATTGATCTCTGCAAGTCATGTGTCTAGAGCATCCACTATCAATGTACCATTTGTTGGATTTTGATGCTCTAAGACAAACTTGCAAGGCACAAAAGATCAAGTCTTAGGTACCCATCTTTTCTTGGGTCCTTTTGGGTTAATTTGTATCAAAGATCAAGTCATATTACCTATCAAATTAATCCTTGGGATTTCCATTTATGACTTTAAAATTTCATAATTTTAGAGTTCACTTACTAGTCAAAAATCACGCCGAAATTGGATCGACTCCACTGATCATCACAAAACAGATTCCAACATTTTGAAAGTCAATCTTTGACTCCAAAATCATGATCCAACTCTTCCTTATACAAAATCTCATTTTGAATGCTTTGAAATCACAAAAATACCAAAACCCAATCAGATCTTCATGTTCTTAGGGCTGACAGAAAATCAAGATTTATACACAACATCCAAACTTTCATTCTAAGCATAATTTCTTCCTATACATGCTTGATTTTCCTTCCTAGATCATCAATTATAACTCTTACTCCTATGCTCATTCTTTCCTCAACAAATCAGATCCATTATATATAGGAATGCTCAATAAAGCTACTATTTCCAAATCCAATACTTAGAAATCATAAGGATGATAAAGAGTAGCTTACTTGTCTTTGAATTCTTAACTTCCTTGCACTTGATTTCTTGCGTTCTTCCCTTCCCTCTTTCGGCCTTCTCCTCAAAATCACCAAGAAAATTTGTTCTTTAGGTCTTAGCTCATATTGAGAAAGTAGAGGGGAGTAGGTTAAGAATCCATAATATTAGCTTTGATCTTCCTCTTTACTACTTGAATCCTTGAGTTCTCTTGTGTTCATAAGCTCTCTTGGAGTTTGGATTCTTGACTCTCTCTCTCTCTCCCTCTCAATTTTTGAAAGTCAGCAACCAAGAAATGAGAAGGAAGAGCTCTTAAAATAATCTCTCCAAGCTACTTGCTCTCCAGAAGTAATTGTTGGCTTATCCAAAAGCCAACTTATCTCTTGGTTTTTCTTCATCTTTCTAGAAATCTCTAGGAAATTCTTCTTTTCTCTCCTTATGCCCTTTAGGCCGACATATATGGTTGTTTAGGGACAAAATTTGTGTCTTAAGATCTCTTATTTTGTGTGTCCAAATTGTTGGACATTATGCCCTAGAGGCTAATCATTGTACTTAAACATTATTGTTATTTAAAGTATTTCTCCATTTTTGTTATCATATCATTTGCATGTTTATTATGATGAATGTATCCTTGGATGTATTATAAAGATCAAGTTAAATGCTCCCTGGTCGGTCATCTATATGGGAGTGAAGATGAAATAAGACCAAGATGACTTTGATAAGGTATGTAGATATGAATAAAAGTCTTAGGCACTTGTAAGAGTACAAGATGTGGACTCGACCCACTATGAGAAAGTTGCATGGATTAAGTCATAAGCTTATCTCATGTATAACCACGTCACAATGCCCCCTGACCTGAGATCATTATGGATTCCTACATGAGTTGATTGGGTGATGATAAAGGCTTCGATCGGGATGAGTGGTTTTCATGCAGAGGAATGAATGGTCAAGATGAGATTTGTCCCTCACATTTGTAAAGAGATATTATCAGGCCTCGATGAGTAAGTATGAGGAAAGTATGGCCATACTACGATGGAAAGGAGTTTCCATTTCAATTGTTAGACTCCTCAAGAATCGAGAAAGTAATGGTCAAGAACATGAGGATGACACTATCCATGATTCATCCTTGACTAAATTATCACGTGGCATGGTTGTATGATAGGTTGCATCGTATCATCGATCCACATATGAATCGTAGTCGTAATGTCTTACTAGAGGCCGCTTGTGACTTGTGGGCTGGTACAATGTTGGCCCGCTGTCAATTTCATGTGGGCCTACAAGGTCGCACACAATAATAGCCCAATACGAGCTATAATGTTGACCATTCATTGAATCTAAGATATGTCTAAAATTTAATGAATACAACGTTCAATCTAGGGAAGATGGATATATATATATATATAAATTCAATTCGATAATAATAATAATATTTATATTTATATAGATAATAATATTATTTTGTAATATTTATTTTGTATTTAATTTATTTTATAAATTAAATAACTACAACTAATAGAGATATCGTATCTCATATTTTATTTTTGGAGATAGATGTCATATCTCCGCATTTAATTTATGAAGATAAATTAAATTAGTTAGCTTTTAATTCGGATTAAATAAATAGATTAGAGTAAATCTGTTAGACAAATTTAATTAATATTATTTTAATCCAATTCAAATTTCAAAATTAATTAAGATTAATTTTGAATATATAATACGGCCCATTAGGGTTTGAAAACCTTATAAGATAGTGAGCAAGACGCATTAGAAAAAGCCGCAAGAGAAACCCTAGAGAAAAGTGAGAGAAAAATGTTGGAGGCGCTAAGTGTTGGAGTTTCGTTCATGTGGATACCGGTGGAGAGAGCTAGTTCGTTCTATTGGCTCTTAGTGATTGAACAAGACACATACGAAATGTACAATTCTGACTACTCGAATTAAACGCCATTGATAGATTTATGATTGGGATTCAATGTTTCTTTTGGTAAATTTCTTTCGCTGCTTGTATGAATCCCAACACAAATATCCCTAATTATTGGTTAAGTCCTTGTCCTACTAGTCATAATTCCTCTAGGTCATTATAGTAACTTATTTTATAAGTCATGATTTAATTTCCTTCTCTTTTCCTCATAATAGTCCAAACTTTCAAGGGTATTTTGGGAAGAAAATTTTTGTTTCCCAAGTCTCTTTCTTGCCTCTCAAGTTTAGGATGATGATGTCATATTGATGATGCAAGCTTGATGATGTCATCTTCTCTCTTCAAATTTCAAGCTTGCTTCTTCCAGAAGACACCTATGCTTCTAGAAATCCCCATGTGGCTTCATGAGTACTCCTCCTTTCCTTCCTTCCTTGTTTTGGCCGAAAATGAGCCCTTTCATATGGGCTTCACAAATTGTCCATGTAGGGGTTCGTACACGCAGCGGAATAAATTTTTTAACGAATCCCTTAGGCGGATTGCTCAATAGCGTTTAAATCGACTTAGGGTTTCCGAATCATACCTATGCGGAGGGTTCAACGCCCGCTGGCGTTTGCGCACGGAACCTCGAGCGCCGCACGCCGACGCGTCAAACGAGGAGGCATCCTTTTTCGTGCTTCTTGATCACGTGGGCTAACGCCTTCTTGTTCGATCAGACAGGAGCAGACTACGTGTGTCCTCTCCCTCTACTGGTATCCACACGAACGGCCTCCAACACTGATGGCAGCGTGCTAGCGCCTTCTTGTTCTTTTCGTCTCTCTCTTTTTCTCTATAGGGTTTTGTGTTTTGCGGCCGTCTAATTCATCCGTATTTTAATACGACTAGATCATCATCTGTCATAGGGTTTCTAAAACCCTAATATGTCGTATTAAAATATTCAAAATTAATCTAATTAATTTCGAATTTGGATTAAATAATATTAATTAAATCTGTCCAACAGATCTAATCTAACTACTTGATCCGAATTAATAGGCCTTCAGATTTAATTTACATTTATAAATTAAATCAAGATATGATATCGTTATATTTAATTTAAAATGAGATCCGATATCTCATTTCAAATTAAATCTGATATGCAATATCTTTATTCGAAAATTAAATCTGATATACAATATCTCAATTTATTACAGTTATTTAATTTATCAAATAAATTAAATACTATATATAATAATATTATTATCAATAAATAATAATATTATTTTCTAATTTATTAGTATATATATAAACACACACACACATCCTAGATTTAATAAGTATTCATTAAATCTTAAACACATTTAAGATTCAATGAATCTGGACACTCTTACTCGTGTTGGGCCATTCTTGTGTGCGACCCTGTAGGCCCACATGAGATTGGCAGCGGGCAATCTCGTATCAGCCCACAAGTCGCAAGCGGCCTCTAGCAAGACATTGCGACTACCCAATTCATATGGGGATCGATGATACGATACAACCTATCGTACAACCATGTCACGTCCCTTTTGTCACGCGATAATTTGGTCAAGGATGAGGCATGGACAAAGTCAACTTCCTGTTCTTGACCATTACTTTCGATTCTTGAGCGATCTAACAATTGAAATGGAAACCCCTTTCCATCGTAGTATGGCCATACATTTCTTAGACTCACTCATCGAGGGGCCCAAGATATCTCTCTACAAATGTGAGGGACAAATTCCATCTTGACCATTCACATTCCTCTCGCATGAAACCACCGATCCCGATCCAAGCCTTTATCATCACCCAGTCAAAGGTGACTTTTGACTAGGTCCAGCGACTCATCATGTAGGAATCCATGATGATC
Organism: Acacia pycnantha; assembly: GCA_025563575.1. Classification (NCBI taxonomy): domain Eukaryota; kingdom Viridiplantae; phylum Streptophyta; class Magnoliopsida; order Fabales; family Fabaceae; genus Acacia; species Acacia pycnantha. Next base: position 6,040 of record JAMWYP010000636.1, read on the forward strand.
TCAGGTCATAGGGCGTCGTGACGCGGTTATACATGAGATAAGCTTATGACTAAATCCATGCAGCTTTCTCATAGTGGGTCGGTCCAGCACCTTGTACTCTTACAAGTGCCTATGACTTTGACTCGTATCCCCATACTCATCAAAGTCACACTGTCTTATTTCATCTCGCTCCGCATGAAGATGACTGACTAGGGATATTTAAGATAATTTATTATATATATCCAGGGATACAGTTATCACTATAAACATACAAATGAAATGATAACTAAAGGAGAATACTTTAAATAACATTAACGTTTAAAGAACAATGACTTGCCCTAGGGCATAATTTCCAACAGTCCATGTCCAATCTACTTTAACCAAGTTTTAATAAACAATTCCTCATCATTTTTCTTTAATTAATTTTTCATATTGGAGAAATAAATACCATTGGCTAAGGACTTGATAATAATTCATATTTTCCAATAATTCATTCAATACATTGATTTACATGAAATTGGGAATGTTACATATGGCAGTTGCAAATTTTTCTTCCCAAGTGTTGTAGCCTTTAGCAATGTGTCAATGATCCTCTTCCCCAAATTAAATGGCTTCTTCTTGATCAAACAACTATGGATTTGTTTGTCCTCAATGCTCATGGTTATAAAAAGCTTCCTTTGTTTACAAAGTTCAGGTTGTACAAATAGTGGAGGACCTTATACTTATGAGGCATTTTGCTTGGAGTGCATACAGAGGAGAGTCATTACAGTTGTCCTCCTCCAAAGAGAATTTTGTCCATTTCGTCTCCATTAAAGGTTGTGTCCTTCGACTGTGCAGCCTTAACCTCTAACCAACTAAGCATTTTCTTCTCATTAAGCTCAATTGTTTGCCCCCTAACACAAGTGGAAACCATGCCGATTCTAGACAACTTCAAGTTTGAGTAAAACACCTTCACAACTGACTCACAATAAAGCAAACCCAACTCAAGCAGACTCCTACATGGTCTAAGAATGGCATCTAGGCCAAATGGAAAATCGGGTTTCAAATGAGTCCATCCTAATCTTACTCCTTTTGCACAGACTACAACCTACTAACCTCATGTCGTAGTCTTCAAGTTTGGACTCGTTGAAGTTCGCCTTTGATTCAAGGATGGCATTTGCCCTTTGTTGCGCTTGGTTTCTTATACAACTTTGACCTCGCCTTATCAAAAGGCTCATTTTCTTCATCCTAGTTGTCACTGGAGGTAGACCCTTCTTCTGCATTGGTCTCTTTCCATTCTTCGTCATCCCTACTTGAACTCTGAGTGACAACCTTTTTTCCCTTCCTTTGTTTGACCTCCTCTGCCTTTCGCTTTTTTTGTACAACCGATGAATTTGACGTTGATTGAGTGTCATTGTCATTAGGTGCCTTCCTCTTTTTAGACACTGTAGTCTTCTCCTTCCTCTTAGCAGCCCGTTGTTGTTTCTTAGCTTCCTTCGCCTCCATTTCTCGCTTCCACTGCGCTTCTGCTACATACTCGTCATACAAATTTTTATCTTTGCTCGTGTACTTTGACCGATCATCTCTTCCACATCACTGTGGTGTTGACCGGTGTTTTCTAAACTTCTCAACGTCTTCCATTGTTATCCTCAATTTGTGCAAGCCGTCATCAATAATTTTTGTTCTTGCCATAAAAAAATCACTTTGTTCCTCTTAGTAGATAGAGAGCTATCTTTAGGGTTTTATGTCTGCGCATAGGTTGGACGAATAGATGAACAATGAGGGTAATGGTGGGGAAATCAGATTGTGATAGGGAAGGAATGTATGGAGTGGAATTGAATGAGTGGGAAGAACAGAGGATGAGGAAAAAGGATTAAGCGCAGAATGAGTAAGATAATGTCTAAAGCACTTTGGGTTTGTTTGAAGATCGAAATGACAAAGGTCACTTTTGAGGTTGAGAAAACAATGTGAAAGGGTCAGTTTTCATTTCCAAGAACAGAGTAGGTGGCGGTGACAGTTACCAGTTGGCTACAGTTCGAACCTGTACATAAATGAAGTCAAACCAATAATTTCAATTTGCAAGTTATTTGACTTTTCCAATTATATTAACTACCCTTAGTGAATTTTTAAAAGTTTAAAAACAAAACATAATGTTCTGTCTTCACACTAAAAAATTAAGTGATTAAAATAACAAAAAAAAAAAAAGCAAAGCACTCAGAGGTTAATTACACTGTCATTAAAAGATACACTGATAGGTGTGTAAGCTCACCCAGTGGATGTTCGAACTGGCCTCCCACAATCGAATGTTGACAGACGCTATATGTGTGAACCAGATACAATTTTGAAGGATATACATTCAAACTATGCCGTTAAGTTCGAATGTAAGGTGCTAAATTTATAACGTGTTCGAATGAAAAAATTGACAGTAACAAAACTTCAGCATCAATTTATATCATCACATTCCTGGTAGAACAATATGAAAAAGAGACATATAAATTTGTATGACAGAAACAATACTACTATAAATGCATGATAGTAATTGACAAAAAAAAATTATATGACAAAACTTTAGGATAAATATTGTAACAAAATGTCATTTTATATCAACTTCTTCGAATATTACAATGACACACAGTTGAACCCTTGCATCAACCTATATACATATGGCCTTGAACTACAAAAGGTTCCAAATGATACATGTACAAGTTAAGAGACATAAACTTTATTCCATGTCCAATTTTAAACTGCCCTTATATGAACGTGGTACAAAGTTTGCATTCATATGCATATCTATATGGCCAAAAATTAACTGACACATTTGAGTTATCCCAGGCCAGCAACAAAAATACTATATGGCCAACCTTAAGTTTATTATACTAATTACTACTAAAGAAGGCTATGGATCCTTGAAGGCTTGAACTGTGGAGGAATCTTGGAAAAGGAATTCTGCAGCTTGCGCAACCAATGATCTTGATATGAGCCTTGTTTTTCTCATTCCATATCAAGTCCTCAACTTGCAGCAACTCCATAAACAGGTCAGATCCTTTTGCATCCAGTTCAGATTTCCTTTTTTGAGTTAACATCTGATTCAATAGTTTATCAAACACACTAACGATAGTCTTGTCCAACGAGGTCATTGTGTCTCTCAAAGCGGCAGCCATTACTTGAGTGCTAAGGCGTCGCTTCTTCCTTGGACAAGAATAAGGCATCACTTGGATTTATTGGCGTGGGTGCGGTGTCTCGATTGTCTCACAGTAAATCATTTTCCCCACCATAATTCAAGGGTGTTTCTGGAAGGTTATCATCTTCAAGGTTCACTTCCTCCTTCATTCCTCCGGGATAAAGTCCTTCGCCACTAAAGCCTTGTCCTTTCCCACACTATGCATAGAGAGTCAAAGTTGGGTAAGCACTTTGTCCTAAATTCGTTAGCCTTTGGATGAACTCCCAATATGCACAATAATGTGAGTGCTACAAAGATAAGTCATGTCACAATTAAATAGTCAACTATATTGAACACATACCTTGACATAGTCATGCCACACTGGTTATCTGCAATGTCTTCGGATCCCAACCAAATCCAGAAGTGTTGGTCCCATAAACCATGTCATATGCCACTTGACACAACCGTTTCAATGTCTTGATTCTTGAGGTTATGTGCGGACTTGTTTTAATCCCAGAACCAAGTAGCTTATCCTCCATCATTGAGTGCAATCCATTGGAAAATCTAGATTTGAAGCCATTATACGCCATGAACTTTTGCTCCAAACTCAAAATTAATAGGCAATCAACAAGGACTCTGTCCTCCTCTGCTCACCACATTTTGATCTTCCCCTTGCTTGCCTGATTTGTGAGTCCATCTAAAACATATCTTAAACACACAAAATTTGTGAATTTATTCAAAATTTTAACATAACAGGAAACATAACTAACAATCACACGAAGCACAAAGTCTCACTTCATTTCATTCAATGTCACATATAACAGCCTTGTCCTTAGAACATAAACATAAACATCACATTGTCCATACACAAGCAATAAATGTCTATAACAAAATCAGTTTTCACTAAGTTCCACTTGTTGGATATGATTAGTTTTGATGATGTCTTATATAGGTGCCATTATCCAGAGCAAAAAGTTTGCATACTGCATTTATCTTCTACTTTGATTAATTCTTATATTTAATGTAGATGTGAATTTTAATACAATGAAGAATGATCAAGCATAGAGATTGAAGAAAGAAGAACTTGTTAAATATCATGAGAATATCAATATTCAAGTCTCTATGATCAAACAGAAGTTGGAACGGCTCAATTCGGAGTTAAAATAAGCAAGTTCAAGCTTCTGGATGAATAGTAGTTTGCTAGTTCCAGCTATTATTTTCGCATGAACAGTGTCATGCTCAAGCATAACAATGCAATGCTCGAGCAAAGAATTGTGCTTGCTCGAGCAACAACGTTTTTTACCACTCTGTTCACCTCTATTTCGCGTTTCAGCTGGCGACCTTTGGTAATTCGATGATATCTCCCAAACCAGGAATCAGATTGACGTGAAACCAGTGGAATATGAAACTAGACTCCCAATACATAATTTTGGTATAACATTCAAGCCCAAACCAGTTCATATCAAGGATATATGAATTGTAGAATTTGGAACTGAAATTAACGCCACACAGCAGACCAAGCTTCGGTATTTTGGGTGTATCTCACAATCTACAAATCCAATTGAGCTGAAACCGGTGCCATTTGAAACTAGACTCACATACCTTTCCAAAAACATAAAAATAATGAAAATAAAGATCAATTTAAGGATATATGATGTTTTGAAGTTGACAGTCAGTTCAGGATGTTGCAAAAAAACGATGGTCAAGAACAACCTCCATTCATTTGATGATAATAGATGAGATACAATGAGTTTGGAGCTGATTCTTCTTGTATTGGAAATAAGACTTAAAGATATTTCTTATCATGGGTGGTTTGCCAAATTTGGAATCATATCGAAGACATTACGCTCACTTGGCTATTGTGCTACCAATACTCGTGTTTCTTGAAAGTCTCTACATTCTGGAACTTGAGCTTTGTACTGGAGAGAATTATGCTTGTTCATGCATGATCAGAAGCTTCAAGAATAGAAGTGCACCCGAGCACATCAAAGCCTTACTCGAGCATCAATTAAGTAACGCTCAAGCAGCCTACTCGAGGAAGACAGTTTTGGTGCCCGAGCATGATCGAGCAACATCAACATACTATTCGCTTCTTCACTCTGAATGACTTGTGTCGGAGCATGGTTATGACATGCTTGAGCAAAGGAAAAACCATGCTCGAGCAGTATCACTGAGTTTCTGTATCATCGCCTTTGTATGAACTCAGTGCCCGAGCATGGTGCTCGACCAAGGGCTCGATGTTGCTCAAGCATGAGTGAACTTCGCTAATACAAAGGTGACCTTCTCGTTAATGCTCGAGCAACCTAGATCATCTACTCGAGCATGGTTCATCGTCTATCAGCAAACACAAACAAGTGAATGAGATTAATTTGAGCTATCATTCATATCTTTATTCGAATCATATTTATCTTATCTATAAACATCTTTGTGAGTGATTTGCAGTGGATTGAAGTTGTTCAAATTGAGATTTTCCAAAAATACGTTCGTTGTGTCAGAGCATTTAATGCGATTACCACTTCGAGACATTAAACCAACTATCATAGCTCTGAACATCCGAAAGACGTTTTGGGCAAGATTATTTCATTCCTTTTGCCTGCTTCTCCAATGGTAATAATCACCGAACAAAGGAATTAAAGAATATAATGACGGCGATTATACGTACACTTCACGCTTCAACTCTAATGGACATTTTTGAAGTGACTCAATGGCTACTATTCACAACGGCCAAAACGCAACGGACGAATGCTTCCAACAACATCAATACTAATGGTCTATAAGTAGAGGAAAAGCGACGGAAGAAGGTGTACACACGAACACAGAGACACAAGCTTACATCTTCAAAATGAAAATACTCTGATATTCATATATTCTCTGTTTCTCAATATTTCTATAGTTTACAGTAGATAGTGAGATGAACGATTATGTACTTCAGTTGTTATTATTCATCTACTCTGTTAGAGAATCTAAACACTTATTTGATTATCTGTTTAGTGATCAAATCTCAAGGTTTTGGAACCTTTGAGTATGGGTGTACAGTTACAACTTGTAAGGGGGTGAGTCCTAGTGTGAAAAGAGCATCCTGAGTACGAGTGTGTAATTGTATCCTTACAGTGTGTAAGGGGAGTATCTCGAAGAGATTGTAAAGGATGCACAAGTGCCCGACTAAACTTGTGAGGTTGTAAAGGCTTTTCTCTTGTGCCTGGTTAAACAAGGAAATAGATTGAAAATCTCAAGTGGAGCTTGGGGACTGGACGTAGGTCAAGGATTGGGCCGAACCAGTATAAATTTCAGTTTGCATATTCTCTTCCCTAAACTCTTACATTTCCAGAATATATGTTTGAATGACTGACTATTGCTTTATAAACTATTTCTGTCATTCGAACTACTTTCAGTGAGTTGTGAAAAGATTTTCAAAGTTATCTAGAGTTTTTATCAAACACCCAATTCACTCCCTCTTGGGTGATAGTCAGGTCTAACACCACTAAGGCAGTGAACATGTCATTTGTAACAATATCCCTAAAATTATCCCACACATGATTGGTTTCCATAGGGATCATGGGAGTGTTCTCAATCATTACAGGTCCTATCTGAAATGTCTTAAGTTGCTCATCAAGGGGATCTTGAAGACTCTCCCGATGAATCAGATTATGTAGCAAACAGCATGCAGTGACGTATCTGTTTTGAATCTTCACTAGGTAAGAAGATGTGCTCCTTAGTATTACCCAACATAACTTCAGTATGCCAAAGCACATTTCTATCACATTTCGAGTAGCAATTTGGGGTTGGCATCCTTGTTTCCACTCATTAAGGTGGTACCTTTGACCTCTATAGGGAGCCAAAAAAACCTTGGCAATTACTGTACCCTGCATCCACCAAGTATTACTTCCTTGCGCAAGCGAAGCATATGCGTTTTTAGTGTTGTCCAAGAATTTAAGGAACACAAATATTTCGTAATTGTAACCAAGTAGCACACCATTACCTTGCGGTACTCTTAGCCCGTGTGGTCTCCTTATAGCATCTCTCAACACCCTCCTATCAGCAGCTCAACCTTCCCACCCTGGCAAGACAAATATGAATTGCCCATCCGGTGAGCATACACCAAGGAATTAGTTGTTACCTCTCCTTTTCTATTTTGGTACCTCCCCTTGTGTTCTGCAGGGACTTGTACATGTATAAGTGTACCATCCAATGCACCAAGGCACCCCTGAAAACCCAATAGCATTCAACCGCTTCAAGTCAAACCACACTTTGTATAGTAAATTAAATTAGTCACACAATAACATAATATACGTACCTTGAACCACTTCCATCGTTTATCATTTGAGTCCTCTGGAATTGGCTCAGGTTTCTTCAGAAGCAATGATTGAAGTCTGTTAGTTCTCTATGTTTTTTGATAATAACTGATAGTTGTAAATTTAATTGAAGTTTGTCTTTGTTAAATTGAAAACTTACTGTCAAAGGCAAACTCGAGTTTGAACTTGACAGAGAGTAGTTCAAATTATTTAAACTTAGCCAAACTCGAGTTTGTATTAGTAAACTCAAGTTTATGTCATACAGAGAGCACTCTAAGTTTTTCAAGTTAAAGCAAACTCGAGTTAGTTATGACAAACTCGAGTTTGTGTTAGACAGAGAGCTTTAAATGAATTTTGAACTTAACTAAACTTGAGTTCATTTTGTCAAACTCGAGTTAGTGCTTGGCCGAGAGCTTTTAAAGTTTTTTATCTTTTAAGCAAACTCGAGTTTAGCATAGTAAACTCCAGTTTGTGCTTGGCCGAGAGTTTTCAAGTTTCACTCTTATAAGGAAACTCGAGTTAGTTTTTATAAACTATAGTTTTTGTCAGGCTGAGAGCTTCTCACTATTTTGAACTTAAGAAAACTCGAGTTTGTATTTGAAAACTCCAGTTTGAACTTTGTGGACTTAATCTTATTTTCATTTCAAAAAGTCCCAAACTCGAGTTTGTCAGTTAATGACTCGAATTTGTTGTTGTTTCAAAGTGTTCTTCAAAACTCAAGTTAGTGTTTCTAAACTCGAGTTTAACTTTTGAGAAAATGTTCAAACTCTAGTTTTCTTGAACAAACTCTAGTTTAAAGCATTCTGTTTGAAAATCAGCTTTCTCGAATTTGCAAAATCTTCATGTATGATCTAGATACTTCTTATCAACACTCATTAATATTCCTAACTATGTTTAATCAGTTTGTTAGTGAGTTTTAGATGATCAAATGAGTATTAGAATGAAGATTAAGGTTAAACCAAAAGTGATGTCAGAACATTTATTGCTGATCCAGAAAACTTAGCATCCTTTTGGAAAATCATTCCTTGGACTTTGCAAAGGTGTACATGTTTTCTTTCCTTCTATGGAAGCCACATCATCCAACGGATTTATTTCAAGGAAAATCAACAAGATTAACGAGCACCGGATTAAGACAAAGCAAGAGAGAGATGGACCAAGTTACAACCTAAAAGCAACATTAATGTTTCCAACGGTTACATTAATGATTCCATGATCATTTAATGCTTTCTTCATATATAAGTGAAGCATTCAAGTCTCTATACCTACGAATACGAAACGAAAAGCTATCAAGTTTCATCTGCATTTAGTATTTTCTACCTACTTGTAAAGTATCTTTTGATACATTGAACTTCAGTATTTATTATATCTTCTCTTTTAGAGAGTTTATCATTGATTATCAATCATTGTAAGAATCTCAAAGTTGTGGGACTTTGAGGTTGGGTTTATCATTTTACAACTTGTAAGGGGGAGTGTATCCTAGTGAGAGGATAACTTTCGAGTGCAGAGTATGTAATTGATTTGAGTGTTAGTGAAAATCCTAGGGTGTTTGGGGACTGGACGTAGGTCAAGAGTTAAAACTGAACCATTATAAATCCTGTTGTGTCAAGCTTATCATCTCTCCTATGTTATACCCTATTTTGCTATATGTGTTTGGGTGTTTAGAAAGAATTTTTAAAATCCCCAATTCACCCGCCCTCTTGATGATTTCCTCCAATTACATTTGGTATTAGAGCAAGGTTTTCTCAAAAGAGTTTAACATCTCGAGAAGGATCAACATGAATGGAATTCTACGATGGAGCTTCAATCAATAGACCATCGGGTTTCGGTGAACATTACTCCTTCGGAAGGCTAAGTTCAATGTCTTCGTATTGACCACCAAATATGGCTTGTGGAAAGTGTTCGAAAGAGGAGGCTATGTTCCATCTTCAGTCAAGATGGTCTTCAAATTCCAAAGCTAGAAGAAGATTATAATGTTGACAGAAGGCAAGTCACTCTTAACAGCAAAGCACTTCTCATACTTCAGAGTTCTCTGAGTCAGAAAGAGTACTTTCGTATCTGCACATTATCATCTGCTACAGCCATGTGGGATGCGCTTGAGATTGCACATGAATGGATGATTAGAATCAAGGAAAATCAAGTAAATACCCTTGTGACTGAGTATGATTTACTTCATATGAAGTCTTGGGAATCCATTGGCGAATTCCAGCTCAGATTCACTCATCTGATCAACCAACTTGCTGCCTTGGGCAAACAACATGATCAACTTGTCCAAGTGAGAAAAAATCTAAATATTCTCAGCAAGGAATGGGAAGCTAGATTCAATAAGATTAAAGAAGCTTGTGGAGAAACAATGGCTTTGGTAGCAGCTCTATTTGGCAGTCTGTCAAAATATGAAGGAAAGATCATATTCAGAAAGGGACTTGATGAGATTGGGGGCAAGAGTAAGGGAATTGCTCTTAAGACTCATCAAAGAGGTTAAAGAATCAGATGATGATGAAGATGAAGAGCTAGGCATAATGGTTCAAAGATTCAAGAAATTCTACAAGAAGTGTTACACCTCTACCGGCCTCGCCCTTTCGGGTGGCGGGTTAGAGGGATCCTTTTCGCTTATTACCTTTCCTTTTTAACATACATCACTTTAATCATTTATCAGAGTGTGCGCGGCCGAGCATATTATCGGTTTGGACAACTACAATATCTTGGTAAAGGTAAGAATAATAACATAAAGTAATCCCCGTAGGGTTAAGGGTACAATCGTCCGAAATAAATACGAGAAGTAAGTATATCTTACGTCGTCCCAAAATTATAAGGTACTAAAAGCGATAGGGCATCCCCTATTTCTTCAATGCTCCACACCATTCCCTTACCTTTTTCCACAGTCCAACCGGCCTACCGCCTTACCCCTGTATCTTTGAAACTAGTCTGGAGTTCAAAGTTGAACCCTAGAGTGCTTGTTAGACTCATATACAATATGTATATAATGCATGAAATACAAATCACAATCAGGAAGTAACAATAAACCTACCTCTGGCACAACAAACTGACATGTAGCATCTCCGTAGGACCGCCTGATCAAGACAAGCCCCTAGGAAAAGCGCACTCAGGGGCCTAAGTAGTTAGGGTGGCCAAACCCTAACAATCTACCCCTCCTGAGACCTCAGTAGCAACCTATGAACACACAGTCACATAGGCCCTACCTACCTCACATATCTCGGTACTGCAGCAACACCCTAAGGACATATAGTCCAATAGGCACTGCAGCCCGATCCTACGTGCCCTCGGTACTATAGCAAAAACCCAAAGGACACACAGTCCAATAGGTACTACCACTCAATCTCGGTATTGTAGCGAGGCACAATAGCCCGATCTCCTACATCATGATAAAACACACATGCAAAAGCCACATACGGTATGCAAGTCAACAGTTACTACACGGCACTCCTCGAAAAATAGCAAATTGTTCTTCAGTGCTTGAAGTATGTCCCACACGTGTTAGCACCCTATTTATAGCAAAATATCATACTTTCAATCACATATACAAGCTTAACTTCCAGTTCCATAAATTTCGCCTAACTCCAGAATTTCCCAGAACCTCTGACCCAACTTCTCTGATTTTTAATAAAGTCTAGAAAAATCGTATTTACATGAAATCAGCGGAAATTGAACCCTTAGAATGTCTAGTTTATGGTAAAAATATATTACAAGGTCATATCGGTTCGTATCCATTTATTATAACCAAACCATAGCCACTGGTCCGAAACAGAGTTCATGTTTTTGGGTCGTTTTCAACAATAAATAAATCTCGGTTGGAAAATACAAATGACACAAAACATTATATCCAAATCATCCCCAGGATGTCTACTTTCACCATTTACAATTTCAGATCAAAAGGAATTCATTTACTATTTTAAAACCACCAATATCCCTTCGCTGCCCAAAAACCGTAAGAATCGGCAGATTTTCGTATAGTAAAGACTTAACCTTTTTGAGTTTGGAAAAAGGTGATCCCACTTGTCCCCATACAAAACACATTATGGACCCATTTAGAACCTTAAAAACATGAAAATCCTACTGCCATCTCACGAAAATACCATAGGGCAGAAGCAAGAATTTCCAAGTCGTCGGTTTGGGACTTACCTTGGGATTTCGTTTGCGTATAGCCTTCTTCACCTCTTGAACCACTAGCTTCAGCTGGACCCTCCTCTTCCTCTCCTTGGATGCGTGCTTAGCATGTGAAAAATGAAGGGAGGAGTGCCCCTTTATATAGACCTCAAGGGTGAAGGCCATTGTCCAACTTTGGTTATTGTCCATTGGTTAAAAGAGTGCTTTGGATTTAAATATAATTTCTTTACTTGATTGTCAAATGTTCTAGAGAACTATTTTGGGCAGATGGGTGGCGCATTCCAAGGCTAAAAATGAGATTCCAAAATTGCCCTGGTAGTGGTCTCTGAAATTTCTAGTTGTAGGTTTTGGCCGGGGTAAAACGGTCATTTTGCTTTGCACTTCTTCCAACCAATGGGACCCACGTGATCTGCCCTAGGATGTGCCATAATTACCTTTTTAGAGTCATAATTACATGTCATTCCATTGTCACGTCGGATTTAAATTATGTGGTCAGATTATTCCTGAATATTTTATTCTTTCTCTCTCTTCATAATTACATGATATGACCCTTTTTCTTTTTCTCCAAGACACTTTCTCTCTCTCCTGGCCCACCAGAATTTCGTCCTCTCCCTGTATGTGGGGGTCTGGGCCTGACTCCGGGAAGTCCTAACCAGTCACGCTCGGCTACCTTTTGCCGGTTACACTTTTCCTTGTAACTTGTGCTACTTAGTTGGACTTGTGTGGGCCGGATCATCAATACCTTCTCTTTCCTCCTCGTTTTCTTCAAAAACGCAGGGAACCCTTTTCCATCCAGGAAATGTCATGTGCATATTTATTTTAGCACATATGTGCTCAGCTAATTGTCCCATGCCTTAGGGCATAGCTAAATGGTATTCTTACCAACCATTTAACACCGTATAAGTGTTTTTGTGCCCTTCTTGCTGTCACTTTAATTTCTATGGTCATTGAGCTCTTGGTCCAAATCCTCATGCAAACAGGAGTGCAAAATGTCTTAAAATATGTCAAGAGGGCACTTAAAATCCCCCAAACCAAATGACCAAAGTACCCTTGCAAAATATCCTCTTAACTTGGCTTATTTTGCAAGTTTCGTTGACTTTTCTCTCTCCTCCGTGTTATTCACGAATTTGAAGCAATTTCTCTTTCTTCATGATGACTTGATTTGACCTCTTGCTCCTGTAATTATGAAGGGACACGTGTCATGCTCTTATTGGTCCAACACAAAAGTATGTCATCATTAGTCATCATGACCTTACTTTATTAAAGTTACTTTAACGGTGTCTACTCGGGGATCTTGCTCGGTTTACTTGGGATTCCTTCACTAATACCGGTTTTTTCTCAGAAACGCAGGGCTTACCCGACCGCCCTGAAAAGAATGTATACTAACTTGTACTGGCATATTTTCACTCAACTAATTGTCCTATACCTTAGGACATAGTTGGATGGCATCTTTTCCAACCGAAGTTACACTGTATAGGTCTTACGTGCCCCTTTTCCATTAGCACTTTAATTCCACGGCTTGAACATCTGGGTCCACTGACCCGTATAGCTGAGTTACTTAGTCCCAGAGCGGCTTCCTAACTCTCAATGTTCTTAGGACTCTTCCCAAACCACGTTTAGTCATCCGCCTACCTTATGCTCATTCTCAATTCTTAGGGTCCAAAATTTGGGATGTTACAAGAAGGACCAAGGTTTCAGAAAGTTTCACAAGGGTAGTTCCAGCACTGAGCCTAAGAAGCCAATCATATGCTACGAGTGAGAAAAGCTTGGCCACATCAAGTTAGAATGCCCTCAACTGAAGAACAAAGAGAAAGAAAAGAAGAAATTCAATAAGTTCAAGAAGAAAGCTTATGTCTCAGCTATATAGGCAGACAACTTATCCGATAAAGATGAAGCTGATAAGAAAGAAAGAGCCAACATATGTCTTATGGCTCAAGAAGAGGAATCAAAAAATGAAGAGGTAAACGATTATGAACCATCTTTCGATGAGTTCTTGTCTGAATATAACTCTCTTCATATTGAATTTCAAAAGATTGCAAAAGGACTTCTTGTTTCAAAGAGGAAAATAAAATCTTTAGAAGATCAAGCTCAAAATACTTCTTCTCTTATTTCTACTTGTGAAAACATTTCTGAAAAAGTTTGTGAAAAAGTTTCAGAAAAGATTTGTGACACTTGTTGTGTTTTAGAGAAAAGAAATACATACTTTATGAAAACACTTGAGAAGTTCACTCAAGGTAGTGAAATGCTCAATGTCATTTAAAAAAAGAAAAGGTTCCCAAATGACAAATCAGGAATTGGTTATAAACCTGATTTTGATAAAAAAGAAAGGCAAAAAGAAATCTGGAGAAAATTCTTATATGAACTATTTTCAAAAAATGGTTTATTCTTCTAACCCTTTTGCTCATTGCAATTATTGCAATCGTAAAAGTCATACTACTTCTTCTTGTTTTCATAAAAAGGAAAGAAAGAGTAAACCTATAGGTAATTATTAATGGGTGCCTAAGGGATCCTATAAGGTTCCTAAGATACAAACTAACCCAAAAGGACCCAAGAAAAGATGGGTACCTAAGACTTGATCTTTTGTGCCTTGCAAGCTTGTCTTAAAATCCAACAAATGGTACATTGATAGTGGATGCTCTAGACACATGACTGGACACCAATCCAAGTTTGCTTCAATCAAGTCTAAGGATGGTGGCAAGGTGACCTTCGGTGGAAACCAATCCACAAGGATTACTAGAATTAGAGAAGTTGGAAACAAGGAAGGACCTCAAATCAAAGATGTATGTCTGCCTTGTCGAAGGCCTATGCCACAACCTCCTCAGTGTGAGCCAAAGTACAGATAAAGGTAACTTAGTTATCTTCGACTCTGAGGAATGCTCGATTGTGAGCAAGGATGTTCTCTCTCTAGAAAACATTAAATCTAAAGCCTTATTCAGGGCTTCTAGTGAAGGTAGCTGCTATACCCTTAGTCTCTCTAGATATGGTCGTGTTTCTGAAAATTGTTTTATTGGTAACTTGGATGAAAGTTGGTTAGGGAACAATCGATTAGCTCATGTCAATATGATTCAACTTGGCAAGTTATTAAAAAAGGATTTAGTTATTGGTTTACCAAAAATTCATGTTAAAATGGACATGATTTGTGATGCTTATCAAGTCTTTGGACTGCCGGGGTGTATTTATTGCTTCCGAGTTCAAAAGAGCTTGAATGTGCTCCGAACTTTGGTTAAATTTCCCCTAGGGTTTAGGGTTTTTTTGAAATCATTCAGGTAATTTTCTTTGAAATCTCGTCTGCTTCTTTTCATGAACATCAGGATCCTTATTTCGTCAATCATCCGGGTTTCTGAGTTTGTTCGCTGCTAACCCGAGTTCCCCAAATCCGAACTGTCTTGAAAAAGACTGGGATGAGTTTGATTATGCGGTCGATAGTTGTACTGTTGTACACTTGTTGCCCCCCAACCTGGTAGTCCATGTTTTTGGACAACTGGGGTGAAGCTTGAGTTGGCGACGTGCCTTCGGTTTGTCCACATTAGAGTTGAAACTTGCCCCCTAGACCTAACCCGGGGTTGTTTGTCGTGCCCTCAATCTCAGTTCATATTCTTGGCGCGCTAAAGCATGGATATCCGAGATCATGTAATATTGTATCAAGTTCCCCTAGTGAGCTAGGGTGAGCGTGATCCGGGTTTAATGGACTGGGTTCATTTGCATGTCCTTATGGCGGTGTACACCCTCGTAGCCACGATGTGTTCGGAAGTTCCCTAAGGGCCTGAGTTGGATTTGTTTCCTCTCCTCATGCCATTATGACTGATTGACAACTAGCTATCCTCGACTGTCGAGAAGCCGGAACTGTCACGACACCCAATTCACCCCCCTCTTGGGTGATAGTCAAGTCTAACATTTGGTATCAAAGCTAGGCTCTTGTTTAAAGGACTTAACAGTCTCAAGAGTTGTAAATGGCTGACTTGGGTGTTGTTCGTTTTCGGAAGGTTTTGATTATACTGTTCCACCATTTTTCAAAGATACAGATTTTTGGTTTTGGAAAGCTAGAATGACATCGTTTATAAAATGTGTTGATTTTGATATGTGGAATGTTGTTATAAATGTCTTTTATTTCAAACCAAGAAAGGATTGGACTGAAAAGAAAAGAAAATATTTTCGTTGAACATTAGAGCAATGAAAATTTTATATAGTGCTTTATCCGAAAATGATTTTGAGAAAATCAAGTTTTGCTCTAGTGCTAAAGAAATCTGGGATACTCTTGATTTTATATATGCCTCTAACAACTATGTTGAATTTGAAAGTGTTGACAGTTCATATGAGACTTTGAGTTTTACATCTACGTCTGATGAACAACTGGAGAATGAAGAAGGAGAAATCATAGAATACCTTTACGATCCAGTCAGCACAAAACAAGAGGAAGACAATTCCCAAGAAGAGCTCATGAACGATTATGATCAATCATTATCTGGAGCTCAAGATGCACATGTGGTAAAAAGTTCCAATTCTTCTTGTGTAGTTAAGAAAAATGGTTTTAAGCATTTACATAAAATTGTTTTTCAACCGGTTACTGATTCTATTTCGAAAAGCAAAAATGTTTTCAATCATGCTGAAAAATCTTGTGGGAAGAAAGAATTTACAAACATGAGTTATTTAATGTCGCATCCCCTCGACCAACACAATATTTGCAATAATAAGCATCATTATGTCATTTGCAATTATTGTGGAAAGTTTGGTCATATTTCTCACACATGCTATATTAGGAAAAATTCTATTGTGAGAAATAAATTTGTTTGGGTTCCTAAAGGACAAGCAAGGTCCAATACTAAATGTCAAGGACCCAAGTATAAGTGGGTACCAAAATGTCCATCTAGTACTTTATATATGCAGGATGATCCGAAAATAAATGGACATAAGGGTACAGAGAAGATGAGCGAAAAGCCAAGAGTTTCTCATGCACCTATGAAGAAGATCATAGCATCTATAAAGAACAGGAGAACTCTCGGGGCACCCATTGCTGGAGCTACAAGGTCTAAACATCAAAAGAAGCAATGGTTACAAGCAAGAGTGTGTTTTGTCTCAAGAATGGACTACCATAGAGTACCATTCAATTATCATAAGGAGAACAAGAAGTGGAGAATCTCTCAAGTATCAAACAGAAGACTCTTGAAGTCTATATCTTCTGAGAGAGCTTTGCAGACATCCACAAGAAAATATATGAAGAATCAGTGGGTAAGTAAAGCCAATCCTCTAAGTACCTAAGGCAAAAATATACAATGGTAAAACCTCCTATGCTATTATCTGTAATACAAATTGAGGTTTTATATTTTGTAACCTTAGGAATGAGCAATACAAACTATTTTGAAATTGATTTTTCGCATCCCTTAAAAATCCACTTAATAAATTTATAAAGGGATCATTGCAATGTTAAATACTTTAATTCTTTATGCATACATGATAATTTGAAAAGAAAGTATATTTTAATGCATAAAGTCATGTTTAATTCATTGTGCTCAGTTGTTCTGAATTGATTATATTCATAAGAACATGTGAATTTTGGTTCCTACAAGCTAACGATGATTGGATCCAAGCAAGGTTGGATACCAAGAGAGAGAAAGGCTTATACGGTTTTGTAGGATCAAAGAAAGCTTCTCAAGAGAGCAACTACATAGAGAAATAATTCGACTCTTGAGGAAGCTGAAGAAGCTATACATGTTGTTGATGGTGAACTAGGAGACATCTACATCAATCCATCTTAACCAAGCAAGCTATAAACAAGGACAAGAGGAATTATGGTGATATCTAATCTTACCCTCTCGTGCGTATATGAAATTCATATGTGGGTAATAAATAATTGTCCATCATTGCATTCCATTACCAATCAATCATTTATGATTTTCAAAATGTTTTTTTTAAGATTGCTAAATGGATCATAAGTGAATTTGTGCATAACTTTCTGATTTTATTTTTTAAAAAAATGCACAATCCTAAAATGTGTTTGGATTTCGATTCACTCTGTTTTGTGAAAATGCATAAAAATGTTTTGAAAAATATTTTGATTGCATTCAAATGATGTTTCAAAATTGGAAGTTAATATTGTATACTGAATGTCGGATATGCTTCAAATTTGCCCAGTTGAGTTTTCCCTACATTTCACATATTGATATTTGGAATTCAATGTGTTGCTTGAACTTCTTAGTTTCATTCTCTAACTAGTTGGATCTCAGGTCTAACGAGTTGATCATGTATGAGTTTCAAGCCTATCTTCAGGAAAAGAATTCAATTTGTGTGTATTATGCTTAAAGCATAAATTATTAGTTCACTATGAGTTATTCCAAGCCTTATGAATGTTCATTAGTGCATTAAAAGTTAATGCATTAACCATTAGTGGAATAACTTACTAGGATGATATTCTGAAACTCTAGCCATTTGGACTAATGAGTATGTGCTTCATCATCTATGAATCCTAGTAGTCATTTTGTTACTCAAATACATCAACTTTGTCTTTATCCATTTTTTAGTAACGATTTTCAAATTCTTGCCTTGAATGTTCATATATTTCAAGATTATATTCTAAGAGGCAAGATTATCTTTTGGTCATAGCAAAGTCATTATGCATATATATCTCTATTTTGCTAATGTTTTATCTTTATGATCTTTGCTTTTGGGAAAATTCTTTTACATGTTAACTTCAATGTTAGACATGTTCTCCAAAAATTGAAGCACTCTAACATGTTCTTTAACAAGCTGACTTCCATCATATTTAGCATGTGGATTGATTCATACATTAAAATCTTAATTTCAAAATGCATTATCATGTTTTGAAAGAACATTCGAGATTTGAAACTATTTGCATATTACATTATCATTCTTGAAAAATCTGATCACATTCATGAACTGTGAGTTGAGGAATGCTTATCTTTATGGATAAGATTTTCTATACTCTTTGATCGAACTTACATGCATTTTATCAATGATATTTTTCCTACTTAAAGTGTATTTCCAAATTGTCATTGAGAAATAACATTCTTGGTCTCATTTAATTGTTACCCTTTATGATTTATTGGTTTGAATTTATTTGATTGGGTAAACTTATATTTTGGTCTTTGATTGACTTATTATACTCCTTGCTCAAATATCATATGGTTAAATTATATAAGAGCATAAGAGTTGTCATGTCTAATCTTGTGTGGACCCAAGAAACATCGGGTACCAAAAAGCATATGTTTGTTTTGCGTAATCCTCTATTCTTGCATTGGGATACAGGGATAAACAGAGGAAGATAAGCTTGTAAGGTCCTCTCATGTAAACTACAAGTGATGGCTATAGAGTCATGGACATCACATGAGTAACCACTCGAGCTATGTGGGAAAAGGAACTTCAACACTGAGCTTGCCACAAACAATATTGAAGTTCGTTACTTCGGTGAATGACAAGATTATGCAACTTTGTGCATTGATCAACCAAAAGTTCACAGAAACTCATCCTTATGCATCAAATATGGGAAATCTTCAGTATTGATCACATCACCAGATAGTGGCTAGCCAATGATGTATCTATGGATTAGAAATGATTATGACTCAAGTAATTACGATATTACTTGATTGAGGTATTGTATTTTGAAATAATGTTCATATATCATAATCATTTCTCTGCTCTCGCATCACTCTTCAGGCTAACTTGATTTTATTCATTCAAATTTTATCTCACGAATTTAAACCTGAGAACACTTATTTTTAAAATGATCCTTATGCTTTAAACATTTTTATCGTCATAAAAAGCATAAGTGATTTCTTCATACCAAATTTCAAGTCCACCCATGTGAACTTGAAAGTTCTTAATTCTGAGATACCATGTTATGTCCATTAGAATTAGAGGAATTCCAAACCTCATAACATTTTGGTGTCACACTATTATTTGGTATCATTAAAGGGAGTTTCATATTATTAGTAATGTATTCATTAAGGGGGAGCTTCATCTTCACCTATGTTTTCTATATCAAAAGCTCATCTCCTTTATTTGAAGAAAATCTCTTTAAACATTCTCATCTGCATTCACTATCTTTTATTAGTTTTGATGATGAGTTAATTTCATATTTGAAAATGTCTTATATTTTCCTTTCATTATCTTAATTTGAAAATATCATATAGAAAGGGATATGTTGATATCTGGTTGCACTAACAAATCTCTTCTGCAATGAAAGGTTTCAATTTGTAGCAGGAGATTTTATTTTATGCGAAGATATTGCTTAATGCACTACAAGGAGAAACTATCAATGAGCAATAACGCTTCCATGGTCTATCATTGAAGTTGAGATATGCTCTACAGAAGAGCTCTATGAAGTAAAGGTAAAGGATGGAAGCTGAGTATCAACCATTTTATTTAGATGAGACAGCCTTCAAGAAGCTAGTGCTTTCATCCTATTCGCATTGAATAAGATATTTATGATCCTTCTACTGAGCACACTTCAAAGGATCTCCTTCAACAAGAAAGCAAGCAAAAGGACTTCATCGATCATTCATCAAATTTGCAAAATCTACATAAGCATTTCTAATCTCTATCTTTTTATGTTCAATGAATATTTTGCACATGTTTGGTATCTATTTGTCTTCACTATGAAAGATTTTCTGAAAATCTCACCAAATTTTTCTCAAATTTAGTTTCATAAAAATATTCCAAATTGCATCCCATTCAATATCAAAAGACTTTCACAAATGGGGAGAGAAAATTGTTTTCTTGACATATGGTTAAGGAGAGACAAGTCATTTCTAACTTGTTTTCATATTTGCCTCTCCACATGTATTTCTTCTTTACTTCAATCTTTTTGCTAATGACAAATAAGGGGGAGAGAATGGCAAGAAAAATATGTTGGGCCTAATATATTTTCTTATTCAAACATATTTTTCTTAGAGTATTTGCCATCATCAAAAGGGGGAGAATGTTGGATATGATTAGCTTTGATGATGTCTTATATAGATACCATTATTAAGAGCAAAAAGATTGTGTAATATATTTATCTCTTACAATTGACTAACTACTATGTATTTAATGTAGATTAGTTTGAGTTGAATTATAGAGATTAATCAAGAAGAAGAGAAGAGTGAAAGTGGAGCTTGAATCACCAAGAGGGGGGTGAATTGGGGATTCTCAAAAACTTTTCGATAAGCTCTGTTTTTCGGATAGAAAATGAAAGTAAAACAGAGTATAAGGAGAAGAAGCAAGACACAAGGATTTATACTGGTTCGGTCCAACAACTTGACCTACGTCCAGTCCCCAGACTCTCTGGGATTTCTCACTATCAAGATTGATTACACACTCTGCACTCAAGAGTAATTCTCTCCTAGAACTTAATCCCCCTTACAAGTTGTAATCAATAACCCAATCTCCAAGTCCCCCTTGACTTGAGATAACTTTACAAGAATGATTTACAATCAAGAAAAACTCTCTCTAAGAGTAGATATGATAATCACTGAAGAATAAATGTATCAATGATACTTTCACAAGAAAACTCAAAGAGTAAATGAAACTATCTTAATTTTTGTTCTTGCACAGGTTGGTTGTTGAGAAGACTTGAATGCATCTCTATTTATAGGTAGAGAACATTAATTGACCGTTGTAATCCCAATTATAACCGTTGGTGATGTTGGGAGCTGATTAGATGAAGCTTTGGTCTTCTTCTCTCTCTACTCTTTGGTTAATCCACTTGCGATAATCAGAGTTGACATTCTGACTTTTAATCCGTTGGAAGAGTAGTTTACTGGATGTAGAAGGCAATCATTAACTTCTCCAAAACGTGTGGAGAATGTTTTCCCAAAAGCATGCAAGTTTCTGCACTTTTGCATTTAATGTGCTGACATGCTTTATGCTTTTTGCTTAATCTCCATTTAATCCTGTCTAAAACCATCTGAAACTCACTAACAAACTGATTAAACATAGTTAAGAATAGTTATGAGTAATGGTAAAGAGTATTGAGATCAAACACGAATGTTTCGCAAAATCATTCTGTTCAAAATTTAAATTTTGCGATGGAAACTCGAGTTAGTTCTTCGAAACTCGAGTTTTCATGTTTCAGTGAACTTTTAACAAAAGACCGAAACTCGAGTTTTCAATCCAAACTCAAGTTTTCTCTTTACAGAGACAAACATCGCGATTTAACATTTTGGACAAATCTTGTGAATAGTGCAAAACTCGAGTCATTAAGTGACTAACTCGAGTTTTGGACTCTTAGATGTAAAATCATGTTTTAGTCCAAAAGCTTAAAACTGGAGCTTCCAAAACATAACTCGAGTTTTCCAAGGTTCAAAATAGGTAAAGCTCTCTGCCTGGCCAAAACTCGAGTTTCCAAATCTTAACTCGAGTTTTCATATTCTTTGGAAACTTCTCTGGAAGTCCGAAACTCGAGTTTTCAATCAAAACTTGAGTTTTCTCTTTTATGAGAAAACATTAAGAAACTTAGTCAATTTGATCAAAGGGAGTTTTTACAAGGTCAGAGACGAGCATTGTTCTCAGGGGATGGAAACTCGAGTTTTCAAATCCAAACTCGAGTTTTCATGAACTGCGAAAATCCTGGAGAACTTTCTGTAAACCCTAAACTCGAGTTTCCCATGGAAACTGGAGTTTTGGTTTCTTTGAAAAACTTGGTTACTCTCTGTCTTGTCAAAACTTGAGTTTTCAAAATTAAACTCGAGTTTGCTTTGTTTGTGAAAAACTCGAATGCTCTCTGTATGACCAAAACTCGAGTTTTCAATCCCAAACTCGAGTTTGTCTTTCTTTACAAAAATTTGAGCATTTCTCTGTCAGGCCAAAACTCGAGTTTCCAAATCGAAACTCGAGTTTGCCTTAGACGATAAGTTTTTCAACTTACAAAGACAAACTTCTTGTGTTTACAATTGTCCGTTATCATCAAAACCAATTGAGAACTAACAAAGAGAAGAGAAGAGAAGAAAGAATTAATTTATGGAGAATGATGAAGAGAAGAAAGAAAGAATTAAATAATGGAGAATGATGAAGAGAAGAGAAGAGAAGAAGAATTGAATTGTCACGGGTGGAAAAAAAGGCTTTTAAGACCGGACAAAACAGGTATATTAGGACTAGACCTGCGACCAGTCTTGTTCCAGGCGGTATTAAAAGTCTCCCTATTAAGACCGGACTTGTAAAAGGTCTTAAAGAGTTTCTTTTAGACCGGACATTTTAAACCTTCGGTCTTAAAAGTCGTACTAAATAAATCTGAAATATTTTTTGTTCGGTCATAAAACTCAAACTTTAAGACCGGGACAAAAACCCGACCGCTCTTAAAAGATCCAAATATTAAGACCGGACAAATATCAATCCGGTCCAAAAGATAGCGGACTCTAAGACCGAGAGGACTAATTACCGGTCTTAAAAGACCGACTTTCAAGACCGGATGTTTTAAATGGACCGGTCTTAAAAGACCAACTTTAAGATCGGCTTAATACCTTTAAGAGCGGTCATAGAAGTACATCCGGTCTTAACATTTGAACATTTAAGACCGTCTTATTTATTTACGGTCTAAATTTTCCCGAATTTTTTCCCTGTTCTGTTCTTCCTGATCATATATATATACACAAATCCACCATCCAAAACAACACATAAAAGTCGATATACTTTAAGCTACAAGCTATGAACATGAATAAATTGAATTGGGAAAAAGAATACAAATATTATCCACCATGAGTTATGTGGCCTCTTAAGTCTACAACAGCTAAAGTAATTTATACAATAAGCTAAGATAACTAATTACAATCACAATGAGTTACAAATACAGCACGTAAATCAACATACATGTAGTCCAATATATTATTCACCATGCCTTCATCTGATTCCTACCCAACAACGTAACATGCATCCTCTTTTATAACATGCCCCTTTGAATCGGATCCTGCCACAACAACAAAACAAGAACAAATTCATAGTCAATGATGACATTGTTTAATTAAGAACATAGAAGGAATATAATATAGTTAAAACCTTAAAGTTTTCTAAGAATTCTGCATATGAATATTACCTTATGAATTGACTCTTTTATAAAGTGATATCCTCCCATATCCCTTCTTGATGATCATTTCTTATGCGGGTTCATTATCCGCTTCATCTTCTTCGTTCATGTCCAGGTAGACCCCTTGAAAAGGAGTACTCTCGGGAAGACCATAATTTGAATGACTTTCCTCATCAATATCAATGTCCCTCTTTCCATGGAGAGCTACGAGACCACATTTTATTTTCTTGATCGGTGATATAGAACACTTGTTTCGCATGGTCGCCATAATAAAGGTTCATCTCCAAAACTTCTACTATTGACATCGACTAAAGTAAATCCTAGCTGATCGATCTGAACACCATTATTGACATTAACCCACTTGCATTTGAATATGGGAAATCTAATTTTGACATAGTCCACCTCCCAAATCTCTTCAATAACCCCATAATATGACATGACTACCAATTTAGGCCTCTTGTCTTTCGAACTGGAGAAGTGCATAGATTCAGCCTCTAACATAACACCATTGTTCTGGACTGTGCTCCTATCATCTAGGGACTTCGTGTAAAATGTATAACCATTGATCACATACGAATTCAAACTTATGACATCAACCTCAGGACCACGTGCTAACCATTTCATTGTATCAGAAACACATTAAGATCCCTCGACCTTTTGTTTGAACCAGTTTGCAAAAGTTCTGTTATGCTCCCTAATCAACTTTTGTTCGGTCATTCGATGGTTTTCTTTCCTTACAGCCTCTTTATGTGCAGATATGCTGGCTTGAACTTCATCAACATTATTCATCTACTCTGTGAGAGAGTCAAAACACTTATTTGATTGTCTGTTTAGTGATCAAATCTCAAGGTTGTGGAAACTTTGAGTGTGGGTGTACAATTACAACTTGTAAGGAGGAGTGAGTCCTAGAGTGAAAGGATCATCCTGAGTACAGAGTCGGTAATTGTTTTCTTACAGTGTGTAAGAGGATATCTCGGAAAGAGATTGTAAAGGCTGCACAAGTGCCCGGCTAAACTTGTGAGGTTGTAAAGGCCTTTCTCTTGTGCCTGGTTAAACAAGGAGATAGTGGAAAATCTCAAGTGCAGCTTGGGGACTGGACGTAGGTCAAGGATTGGGCCAAACCAGTATAAATCTCTGTTTGCATATTCTCTTCCTTAAACTCTTACATTTCAACATATGTGTTTTGAATGACTGTCTATCGGTTTATAAATTATTACTGTCATTCAAACCTCCTTTAGTAAGTTGCGAAAATATTTTCTAAATTTTCAAAAGTTTTATCTGACACCCAATTCACCCCCCTCTTGGGTGATAGTCAAGTCTAACACAAATGAGACATCTGATCGAGTGCATAACATGACATACATGATAGATCCAATAGCGGAGGCATATGGAATCTTACTCATGCGGTCTCTTTGATCAAGTGTACTAGGACATTGAACCTTACTAAGATGGATGCCATGAGACATGGGCATGTAACCCGTTTTTGAATCCTGCATACTGAACCTATGCAGTATCTTGCCTATGTATGTACCCTGACTTAGGCCAATCAGCCTCTTAGATCTATCTCTATAGATCCTGATCCCTAGAATATAAGTGGTTTCGCCTAAATCTTTCATTGAGAAAGACTTTCCTAACCAAGACTTGACACTCTGCAAGGTAAGAATGTCATTCCCAATAAGTAGGATGTCTTCTACATAAAGCACTAGAAATACAACGGTGCTCCCACTAATCTTCTTGTAAACACAAGGTTCGTCAATGTTTTGAATGAATCCAAACTCTTTGACTATGATTCCAGCTCCGAGATGCTTGCTTCAATCCATAAATAGACATTTGAAGCTTGCATACTTTACCAGAATCCTCTGGATGCACAAAGCCTTCAGGTTGTGTCATGTACACATCTTCAAGCAGCTTTCCATTAAGGAAGGTTGTTTTGACGTCCATCTGCCATATTTCATAGTCATAATATGCTGCAATGGCAAGAAGAATTCTGATTGATTTGACCATTGCAATTGGGGAAAAGGTTTCATTATAGTCCACACCATGAGTTTGAGTGAATCCTTTTACAACCAGTCGTGCCTTGAAGACATTTACTTTGCCATCCATATTAGTTTTCTCCTTGAAAATCCACTTGCACCAAAAAAAATTTACACCTTCAGGTGAATTGACTAAGGTCCATACCTCATTGTCATACATGGATTGCATTTCAGACTTCATGGCATTTAGCCACCTTTCGGAGTTTGGTCCCACTACGGCTTCTCGATAGGTAGTTGGTTCATTTTGCTCCATGAGCAAAACATCATGACTTTTAGTGTCAATCCATATCTCTGAGGCTGTGGCCGTGATCTATCGGACCTTCGTGGGCCTTGTGTTACTTGAAAAGGCTCAACAACTACTTGTGAGTCTTCCTCGTTTTCCATCTGTGGTTGTACGTTGTCTTGTGGCTCTCGAACTTCTTCGAGGTACACCTTGTTGGATATGATTAGTTTTGATGATGTCTTATATAGATGTCATTCTTAAGAGCAAAAAGTTTGCATACTATATTTATCTTATACTTTGATTGATTCTTACATTTAATGTAGATGTAATGTTGATATGAAGAAGATGGAAGTTGGAATGGCTCAATTCGGAGTTAAAATGATCAAAAATGAGCTTCAAGATGAATTGCCTCGAATTCCGTCAATACCCAGTATCCAACATCCATTCTCGAGTATCAGGCTTCAATTGTTGAGTATGGACTTCAATACTCGAGTATGTCACTTATATACTCGAGTATGGTACATAAACAGGTACTTCTGTGCTTAAATCCCGACAATACCCGAGTATGCATCGTCAATACTCGAGTACATCACTCTGTTCAGTTCTGTTCTACGTTCAGCTTCGGGCAACCTCTGGTAATTCAACAATATCTCCCAAACCAGAGATCGTATTAAGGTGAAACCAATTCTGTTGGAAACTAGTCTTCCAAACGGATCTAGTCGCTTAAGATTCAAGTCCAAATGAGGTCAGATGAGAGAAATATAAATTGTTGAAGATGACAGTGATATCACCGTCATACTGCTGACCAAGCCTCAATGGTTTGAGTATATCTCACAAACTAGAAATCCAATGAAGCTGAAATCGGTTTCATACGAAAGTAGACATCAAGGGCTTTACAGGGATATATAATATGATAATTTTGGAGTTCATATCAGGAAGTTATGATCTTCGAAAATGGACACTCGAAATACTTGAAGCAACAGAGTTCAAATCAAAACTTCTGATATATCTTGATCACATAGATACCCGAGTATGAGAAAAAAATATACTCGAGTATGATCAAGGTTCAAGGCTTCCGGTATACCTTAATGAGATACCCGAGTATTGGATTTCAATACTCAAGTATTATCAGTAAAACTCATTCTATTCTGTCGAGTGCTCAGAATTCGAATATGATATTCAATGCTATTATAAATGATGATTAATGACTTGTTTCTAACCGTTATACTTAAAGTTTTTTCAATAGTACAGGATCATTTTTGAATTCATCATGAAACACGCATGATTCTAATCCTTATTCGAAAACGACGTAAGTTGGGAATATGCTGGAAACGAGGAAAATAATCTTCAAACAGTCAGAAGGCATGAGTCATGATTTGTTAGAGCTATCTTCAGCAAAACTGAATAATGGGCAAGGATTAAGGAAATCACCAACACTCCAATGAAGAATGAGAATAACGCAGCAACGTATATGGAATAATCTTCAATCAAATTCAAGACTAATATCAATTAATTCTTGAATTTCGAATTTGGATTAAATATAGTAATTAAATTTGTCCAACAGATCTAATCTAATCTATTTAATTAATCCACATTAAAAGCCTGCTGATTTAATTTATTTCTATAAATCAAATCTGAGATATGATATCTATCTATTTAATTAAATCTGAGACACTATATCTCAATTCAATTATATATGAGATACTATATCTTTATTCGAAAATTAAATCTGAGATACAATATCTCAAATTATTGTAGTTATTTAATTTATCAAATAAATTAAATACTATATAATAATCTCATTATTATTTTCGAATTTAATAATATATATATATATATATATATATACATCCATCCATCCTAGATTAAATACAGTATCATTAAATCTTAGACATATATAAGATTCAATGAATCTGGACACTTCGTGTTAGGCTATTCTTGTGTGCAACCCTGCAGGTCCACATGAGATTGACAGCGGGCCAATATTGTATCACCCACAAGTCACAAGCGGCCTCTAGCACAGCAAGACATTGGGACTACCCAATTCATATGGGGATCGATGATACGATACAACCTATCATACAACCATGTCACGTCCCTTTTGTCATGCGATAACTTGGTCAAGGATGAGGCATGGATAATGTCAACTTCCTATTCTTGACCATTACTTTCTCGATTCTTGAGTAGTCTAACAATTGAAATGGAAACTCCTTTCCATCGTAGTATGACCAAACATTTCTGAGACTCACTCATCGAGGGGCCCAGTACTATCTCTCTACAAATGTGAGGGACAAATTCCATTTTGACCATTCACATTCCTCTACATGAAAACCACTGATCTCGATCCAAGCCTTTATCATCACCCGGTCAAAGGTGACTTTTAACTAGTTGAAAGATCAGAGACTCATCATGTAGGAATCCATGATGATCTCAGGTCAAAGGGCATTGTGACGCGGTTAGTATGTTGAAATGGTGCAAAACTACACATGATGTTTCTAAAATAGTGCAAAAATAACGCGGTTTCTGGAAACGTCATACATATTTTGCACAATTTGAAAAACTTCAAGGGATCCCTCGCAAAACATTTCAAGGATTTCAAGGGTAGATTTGTACCTTAATCCAAAAAATTATTACATATGATCAATATATGTGATTTTTTAAGGAAAAATTATAAACGTGGGAGATAGTGTGTTGATGTCTTATATCTAATACTAAAATAAACTCATTGTCTAGGTCTTTAAGACTCGAAGTCCTATATACTTCCTCAATTTCAATTTATATAATATTTTTTATGGATTCATTTTCATAATATTAAATAGTTTGAAAAAAAACAATGATTAATTAGGATTTAATGTCAAATAAAGGGTATTTTTTTAAGTTCATACTTCGTTTTTTAAAAAAATTAAGGTAGAAAACTATAATAATAAAATTCATTGCTCTTCACACATTAATCCAAAAATGTCTTATAAATTTGTTACGGTGTAGAACACGGATGTCTTGCTTACGAGGGGCTAGTATGTTGATATTGATTGGGACTTGACCTAGGAGCGATTCCTGGGGCCTACGTATGCCAAGAAGGATCAAAGTCCACGTAGTTCGAGGATACTGGAGGCGTTTAGCCAAAGGGGGGTGGTGTGTGTGCTCTGTGTAGGCAGTATAATAAAGGAGAGAGCTTAGAAGATGTGTACCTTTAGGGTTTAACTCTTATTTATAGAGTGTACTTGTTGGTCTTGGGCTCATGGGCCCTCTATTTGTGATAGAGATTTCCCTTGATTATCTCCTTGATTGTAGGTTGGTTATGATCTTATCTGATCTGTTGGTGATCATGATAGATCTACCTATTGACCAAGGCCGCATCACTAATGGGCCTTATATAAATCCATAGTGATTGCTGACCCAGGTAGTCCGGGTCTGCGGGTGGCAGGGAGTGCCTTATTGTTTGACTTTCTTTGAGGGTGCGTTTATCGTTTAACCGGTTTGTTACCCAAGTTGTTCCGGCTTGATTTTCTTTTATCCAAGTCTTGACGAATTCGGATTCATTCGTGATACCCTTTACCGATTTGCATGTTTAGGCGATAGGTTTTTCCCAAGGCGGGATCTATTTGTCTTTCCCTCGATCTCGGTTGGTGGCGAACATGCTTCTTCGCTAGCGACATTCAAGCAACTTTAGGGATAGGATTTGAATATGTTATTGAACTTTGATATCATATCCGAGTGCTACAACATTTGATTTTGATAAAGTGTCTATCCGAGTTTCAAAAGAACTCGAGTCACTTGTATACGATTGAATTTCCCCCGGACATGTAGTCAGAGTTAATTTTTGCTTTGAAACTTAAATACATTTCTTTTTATGATCATCAAGATCTCTTCTTCTTCAATCATCAGGGTCTGCCGGGTTTGTTTTGTTGCAACACCGAATTCCCTAAAATCAAAATTTTGCTTTGAAACTTCGTCTGTTTCTTTTTATGATCGTCAAGATCTCTTCTTCTTCAATCACCCGGGTCTCCAGGTTTGTTTGTTGCAACACCGAATTCCCCAAATCCAGGGTGTCACCGAATAGGAACGAGGCGGGTTTTTGCTTATGTCATTGGCTTGGCTTTACAGTGCCACACTTGTTACCCCCCAGCCTGGCAGTCAAGGCCTCTGGGCTGCCGGGGTGTGACTTTTTAACCTGGATCTCATGTCTGAGTTTAGTCTTCATTTCAACAATAAGTTGATTTTATAAATTCAAACATGTGTTCGGAGCTCTATTGATTGACCGGGCCAGGGTCTTAGTTATGTAGAGTCTGCCTTGTACTCTTACGGTGTTAGAGACCGTGTATGTGTAGGGGTTTGAATTAACCACGCTACGAGGTTTCGGAGTTGGGATCCGTACACGCGGCGGAGTAAAAAAAATTACGGATCCCTTAGGCGGATTGCTCAACGGCGTTTAAATCAAGGTTTAGGGTTTCCGAATCGTACCTTTGCAGAACAACTGGACAGGTGGGCTACCTTCTCGATCAGCGAAGCCGACTCTTTAGAATCGCCTTCCTCTACCGGTATCCACACGAACGGCCTTCGAAACACGAACGGAGCGTGCTAGCGCCTCGGCTGTGCGTCTCTCTATTTTCTATCTAGGGTTTCTCGCGGCTTTCTAATACGCTCGACAAAATGTCCGTAGGTTTTCTAAACCTAGCGAGGCGTATTATATTCAAAACAAATTTTGAATCTGGATTAAAAAATATATTAATTAAATCTATCGATAGATCTAATCAAATCTATTTATTTAATCCGAATTAAAAACCCTACGATTTAATTTATATTTATAAATTAAATCAAGATATGATATCGTTATATTTAATTTAAAATGTGAGATACAATATCTCAATTTATTATAGTTATTTAATTTATCAAATAAATTAAATACTATATATAATAATATTATTATCAATAAATAATATCATTATTATTTTCGAATTTAATATATATTAAATCAAGATATGATATCATTATATTTAATTTAAAATGAGATCCGATATCTCGGTTCAAATTAAATCGATATGCAATATCTTTATTCGAAAATTAAATCTGAGATACAATATCTCAATTTATTATAGTTATTTAATTTATCAAATAAATTAAATACTATATATAATAATATTATTGTCAATAAATAATATCATTATTATTTTCGAATTTAATATATTTATATATGCATATATATATATATACACACACATCCTAGATTAAATAAGTATTCATTAAATCTTAAACACATTTAAGATTCAATGAATCTGGACACTCTTGCTCGTGTTGGGCCATTCTTGTGTGCGACCCTGTAGGCCACATGAGATTGGCAGCGGGCCAATACTGTACCAGCCCACAAGTCGCAAGCGGCCTCTAGCAAGACATTGCGACTACCCAATTCATATGGGGATCGTTGATAAGTACAATGACTTGCCCCTAGGGCATAATTTCCAACAGACTCCCACTTGCACTAGGTGCAATCATTAATTACCTTAATTCCCATTGCCCTAACATGACGCTCATGTTTTACTTGTGCAAGCGGCTTAGTAAGAGGATCAACGTCATTGTTTATGCGATATAACCTATCGTACAACCATGTCACGTCCCTTTTGTCACGCGATAATTTGGTCAAGGATGAGGCATGGAAAATGTCAACTTCTGTTCTTGACCATTACTTTCTCGATTCTTGAGTAGTCTAACAATTGAGATGGAAACTCCTTTCCATCGTAGTATGGCCATACATTTCTCAGACTCACTCATCGAGGGGCCCGTTATTATCTCTCTACAAATGTGAGGGACAAATCCCATCTTGACCACTCACATTCCTCCGCATGAGAACCACGATCCCGATCCTAGCCTTTATCATCACCGGTCAAAGGTGACTTTTGACTAGGTCAAAGACCAGCGACTCATCATGTAGGAATCCATGACGATCTCGAGTCAAAGGGCGTTGTGACGCGGTTATACATGAGAAAAGCTTATGACTTATTCCATGCGGCTTTCTCATAGTGGGTCGGTCCGGCACCTTGTACTCTTACAAGTGCCTATGACTTTGACTCGTATCTCCATACTCATCAAAGTCAGACTGGTTTTATTTCATCTTCGCTCCGCGTAGATGACCGACCAGGACATTTAGGATAATCTATTAGATATATCCGGGGATACGATTATCAATATAAACATGCAAATGAAATGATAACTAAAGGAGAATACTTTAAATAACATAAATGTCTAAAGTATAATGACTTGCTTTCTCCTGGTACTTTGCATAATATTTTTTTTTGTATCACCTCTATCATTGATTTCTCTGATAAGATGAAATCGCTTGAGTATATGGTTGGTCCTTTGATGTGACCTAGGTTCCTTGGTCGCGCAATAGCGCCGCTATTGTCACGAGAGCAAGTCTATTGGATTTGAGATGGTAGGAACCACCCCTAGTTCATTAATGAACTTACTAATCCAAAAGGCATCCTAGTTTGCATCGATCTTTGCTATATACTCGGCTTCTATTGCAGAATCAGCTACGGTGCTCGCTTAGAGCTCTTCCGGCTCACCGCACCACCATTCAACGGGAATACATATCTGATTGCGATCTTGAATCATCTTGGTCAGTTTGGAAACTCGCATCGTGTAACCTGTCACACAGAGCTCATCTTCCAAGCCACCATATACCAAGAATAAGTCCTTAGTCCTTCTTAAGTACTTAAGGATATTCTTGACAGCAGTCCAGTGACCCTCACCGGGATCTTGTTGATATCTGCTGGTCATACTCAAGGCAAATGACACATCTGGTCGAGTACATAACATGGCATACATGATAGATCCAATGGCGGAGGCATATGGAATCTTACTCATGCGGTCTCTTTGATCTTGTGTACTAGGACACAAATTCTTCCGAGATGGATGCCATGAGACATGGGCATATTACCCCTTTTTGAATCCTGCATACTTGAATCTATGCGGTATCTTGTCTATGTATGTGCTCGACTTAGGCCTATCAGCCTCTTAGATCTATCTCTATAGATCCTAATCCCAAGGATGTAAGTGGCTTCGCCTAAATCTTTCATTGAGAAAGACTTTCCTAACCAAGACTTGACACTCTGCAAGGTAGGAATGTCATTCCCAATGAGTAGGATGTCATCAACATAAAGCACTAGAAATACAAGCTGTGCTCCCACTAACCTTCTTGTAAACACAAGGTTCATCTATGTTTTGAATGAATCCAAACTCTTTGACTACTTCATCAAAACGATGATTCCACTCAGAGATGCTTGCTTCAATCCATAAATGGATCTTTGAAGCTTGCAAACTTTACGAGTCCTCTGGACGCACAAAACCCTGAGGTTGTGTCATGTACACATCCTCAAGGAGCTTTCCGTTAAGGAAGGCTGTTTTGACGTCCATCTGCCATATTTCATAGTCATAATATGATGCAATGGCAAGAAAGATTCTGATTGATTTGGCCATTGCAATTGGGGAAAAGGTTTCATCATAGTCCACACCATGAGTTTGAGTGAATCCTTTTGCAACCAGTCGTGCCTTGAAGATATTTACTTTGCCATCCATGTCAGTTTTCTCTTTGAAAACCCACTTGCACCCAATGGTTTTACACCTTGGTGGATCGACTAAGGCCCATACCTCATTGTCGTACATGGATTGCATTTCAGACTTCATGGCACTAAGCCATCTTTCGGAGTTGGGTCCCACCATGGCCTCGCGATAGGTAGTTGGCTCATTGTGCTCAATGAGCAAAACATCACGTCTTCCAGTAATCAGAAATCCATATCTCGAGGTGTAGCCGTGTTCTATCGGACCTTCGTGGGTCTTGTGTTACGTGAGTAGGCTCAACAACTTGTTGTGAGTCTTCTCGGTTTCCATCTGTGGTTCTACATTGTCTTGTGACTCTCGAACTTCTTCGAGGTTCACCTTACTCCCCTTGGTTCTTTTAGAGATAAACTCTTTTTCCAAAAGGACACCATTCCGAATAACAAACACTTTGTGATCGGTGGGATTGTAGACATAGTATCCTTTAGTTTCCTTAGGATACCCCACAAAAAGGCATTTTGAGGATCTGGATGATAATTTATCAGAGGCTTGATGTTTGACATAAACCTCACATCCCCAAATTTTAAGAAATGACAAACTGGGTTTCTTCCCAGTCCATATCTCATATGGTGTCTTTTCAAGCGCCTTTGACGGAACACGATTTAGTGTGAACGCAGTTGTTTCTAGGGCATGGCCCCAAAAGGAAGGTGGAAGATCTGTTTGACTCATCATAGATCGAACCATATCTAATAGAGTTCGATTCCCCCGCTCAGAAACACCATTCCATTGAGGTGTTCTGGAGGAGTAAGTTGCGAGACGATCCCACAACTCCTAAGATGGTCAATGAACTCTTGGCTCAAATATTCACCACCCCGATCGGATCGAAGTGTCTTAATTGTTTTGCCAAGTTGATTTTGCACTTCATTTTGGAATATTTTGAACATTTCAAAAGATTCCGACTTATGTTTCATTAAATAGATATATCCATATCTACTGAAATCGTCTATAAATGTAATGAAGTACAAATGACCTCCTCGCGAGATGTATTCATTGGTCCACACACATCAGTATGTATGAGGCCCAATAAATTGGTGGCTCTCTCACTGTGTCCAGTAAAAGGTGACTTTGTCATCTTTCCCAATAAACAAGACTCGCATGTATCAATTGATTCAAAATCAAATGAGTTAAGAAATTCATCTTTATGGAGTTCTGAAATGCGTTTCTCATTTATATGGCCTAGACGACAATGCCATAGATAGGTCGGATTCAAATCATTTGACTTGAACCTTTTAGTAGTTATGTCATAGATATGTCCATTCAATTTTCTACTGTCCTTGAGATCCTACATTTATTCAAATGTGAGATCCACATGTAGTATCCAATACCCATGTTGAGGAAGTAGAAAAGCGAATATCTATGACATAGATACTTGAAGCGATAGCCCGCTATCCTTCTTGTTCATCTCCAGATCTTGAGGTAGAGTTTGCAATTTCTTTTCAAATGACCAAGTTCATTGTAAAAGAAGCAGACTCTATTCTTCGGAGGTTTTGTCTTCTTGGCTTTTCGTTTCATACCCCTTCCTTTCTGAACGGACAAAACAGTACTAGGCCTCTTCTTAAGGCTCAGCTCAGCAGTTTTGAGCATCTCATGCAGTTCGAAATTGATTCCTCCATGTTGTTCATGTTGTAATCCATGACAAAGTTATCATAACTTCACGGGAGTGAGTTCAAGATCACATCGTAGCTAACTCTGGGACATGGGAATTCAAGCCTCTCAAGCCTTGCACATTCTTGGAACATTTCCGTAGGATGAACAATCATCTCAAAAGCCTCCACATGTTCTAGATCTCTATTGAGGTCTAGAAGCATAGTGGCAAGCATCAGGCATCCTGCATCCACAGAGTCATCTTTATGCTTCGTATAAGCATCAGTCTGAGCTCTTGGATCAGCAGCTGAAGGCTCGTCAAGAATGGGTTGATTGATGAGATACTCTTTTCTTTCGTGTTTAGGATCAACGCTTAAGTTCCCAAACATGTCAAGAGAGTTTGTCTCATCGAGTTCGTCCTTCTCAAGGGTGATCGCATTGATGGTGTTGAAGTATTACTAGACTACATGATTCTACAACTAAAGGTATGCAAAGTTTAAGTAGTAACCTCCCTTTGAATTAACAACCCTCATTATAATTAGTGGGCTAAGATCCATATTTGGCTTAAATTTAAGTCCCCTTTAGCAGGACGCTTAAATTAAGTTATTTAGGTAGGCAAACCCCTTGCCAATTACATCATATGTAACTCTTAGATCTTTATGGGATTCAATCATCATATGACGTGGCATGTTTAATCCCATCTAATGCCTTGAGATCCAAAACCGTTTTGATAATCTCAATTAAGTCAGGACAATAATGAATATTGAGTATCACCATTACTCACTCTTGTCTCACCAAGATAACTCGGATGCATCCACTTTGGTGGAACATACAAATGGGCGATCTAGGTTTTGACAAGTATTCATTTATTGGTGGCATTATGACTTAAGATTTTATTTAGAGGGTATAATTAGATTAATCCTATTAATTATACTTATATGAATGCAATCACTATTGTATCTCATATAATATCTAAATTAATTATGAGTGATCTAATCAAAACATAATTAAAACTCTAAATTGATTATGAGTGATCTAATCAAATCATAATTAAAATTCTAAATTAATTATGAGTGATCTAATCAAAACATAATTAAAATTCTAAATTAATTATGAGTGATCTAATCAAAATATAATTAAAATTCTAAATTAATTATGAGTGATCTAATCAAAACATAATTAAAATTCTAAATTAATTATGAGTGATCTAATCAAAACATAATTAAAATTCTAAATTAATTATGAGTGATCTAATCAAAACATAATTAAAATTCTAAATTAATTATGAGTGATCTAATCAAAACATAATTAAAATTCTAAATTAATTATGCAATGATCAAATCAAGACATAATTAAAATTGTGACACAACATGGCTCAACCTTAACCTAAAATCCTCTCAAGCCAATGAGAGGACTTCTCTAAAACAAAAGAAGTACATCAAGAGTATTTAGAGAGAGAGGCATGACTCACAGGCCATATTTAAAATTTACAACAATTGTAAAACTCTAGAGCCATGTTGTTCACCATACCCAAACAACATTTGAAAGGTAAATCACAACATATATTAAGTCATACAATTATGAAATAAAATATTATGATTAATCTTATCATGATTTAAATTTTCTAATTTATATTATATTATAAATATAATATAATATCATGATTTAAATTCTCTAATTTAAATTATATTATATACTATATATAATATAATATCATGATTTAATTCTCTAATTTATATTATATTATATACTATATATAATATAATATCATGATTTAAATTCTCTAATTTACATTATATTATATACAATATATAATATAATATCATGATTTAAATTTTCTAATTTATATTATATTATAAATATAATATAATATCATGATTTAAATTCTCTAATTTAAATTATATTATATACTATATATAATATAATATCATGATTTAATTCTCTAATTTATATTATATTATAAATACAATATAATATCATGATTTAAATTCTCACGCTACGACAATCAGTCGGGATCCTTACGGCGGTCTCGTTAGAAATTTCAAAATAAAATATTATTTTCGAAAATAATTTCCCAAAAAACGTGATTTTTTTCGAAAATAATTTCCAAAAAAAAAACGTGATTTTTTCCCCCGAAAATTTCAAACCCTAACGAGCGATCGACATCGGATCGAACGTTTGAGATCCACGCGAATCGGCTACACGGTCCGTCTGAACAATTCGAGAGAGCGCGCAATATCCGACTAGCTATCAGTAGAAACCCTACGCGAGTTTTGTAATTCAAACGCATACAAAGATCGGTTTTAGCATATATATCATATATATAAACACGCGTAAAACCTAATTTAAACGCACGGTTGAGTTGGCTCGATGCCCTTTGTTGGGATCCGTACACGCGGCGGAGTAAAAAAATTTACGGATCCCTTAGGCGGATCGCTCAACGGCGTTTAAATCAAGGTTTAGGGTTTCGAATCGTACCTTTGCAGAACAATTTGAGCTGGTGGGCTACCTTCTCGATCGGCGAAGCCGACTCTT
This sequence comes from Acacia pycnantha, assembly GCA_025563575.1. Lineage (NCBI taxonomy): Eukaryota > Viridiplantae > Streptophyta > Magnoliopsida > Fabales > Fabaceae > Acacia > Acacia pycnantha. The sequence goes on from JAMWYP010000636.1 coordinate 43,568, forward strand.
TAGAATCGCCTTCCTCTACCGGTATCCACACGAACGGCCTTGAAACACGAACGGAGGCGTGCTAGCGCCTCGATTTTTCTAAACCTGGCTGGCGTATTATATTCAAAACAAATTTTGAATCTGGATTAAAAAATATATTAATTAAATCTATCTGATAGATCTAATCAAATCTATTTATTTAATCCGAATTAAAAACCCTACGATTTAATTTATATTTATAAATTAAATCAAGATATGATATCGTTATATTTAATTTAAAATGAGATCCGATATCTCGGTTCAAATTAAATCGATATGCAATATCTTTATTCGAAAATTAAATCGAGATACAATATCTCAATTTATTATAGTTATTTAATTTATCAAATAAATTAAATACTATATATAATAATATTATTATCAATAAATAATATCATTATTATTTTCGAATTTAATATATATTAAATCAAGATATGATATCATTATATTTAATTTAAAATGAGATCCGATATCTCGGTTCAAATTTGAGATACAATATCTCAATTTATTATAGTTATTTAATTTATCAAATAAATTAAATACTATATATAATAATATTATTGTCAATAAATAATATCATTATTATTTTCGAATTTAATATATTTATATATGCATATATATATATATACACACACACATCCTAGATTAAATAAGTATTCATTAAATCTTAAACACATTTAAGATTCAATGAATCTGGACACTCTTGCTCGTGTTGGGCCATTCTTGTGTGCGACCACAGCCAGGCCACATGAGATTGGCGGCGGGCCAATCCTTGTAGGTACATGGCCACAAGTCGCAAGCGGCCTCTAGCAAGACATTGCGACTACCCAATTCATATGGGGATCGTTGATAAGTACAATGACTTGCCCCTAGGGCATAATTTCCCAATTTGAGGGGACCGAGATCATGGCTCTCGACTGTTTATTTATTTGTAGTTTGCAATCCGGAGTTATCACGGACTTAAATGTACTTTACACGGACCCGGATTTTACCTGTATTAGGGTAACCGAGGTCCTTCTTTTCGCGTCCCGCATAATCTTGCACGGAGCCCTGGTTTTAACTGGATACAGTGTAACCGAGTTTAATTCGTTCTGGGTGTCGTATCCCGAGATTCATTAGTCCAATATGGGTGTCGTAACCCAGAAATTCATTTGTCCAATTGTGGGTGTCGTGACCCTAAATTCGTTTATCCAGTATGGGTGTCGTAACCCTGGATTCATTTATCCATTATAGGTGTCGTAACCCTGGATTCGTTTATCCATTATGGGTGTCATAACCCTGGATTCGTTTATCCATTATGGGTGTCGTAACCCTGGATTCGTTTATACATTATGGGTGTCGTAACCCTGGATTCGTTTTACGCGGAACTCTGATTTTAACTGTGATCAGTTAAAACCGGGTTTGCCTTCAGATCCGGGGTCCACTTAAGGAGCGCGAATTTAACTGTATAATTTTTAGTTTATCCGGGATCCATTTAAGGAGCGCGGATTTAACTGTATGAAATAGATTTGGCGGCATTGCCGTCACAAATAATCCAATAAAGGATTTAAAATAGACTTGGTGGCATTGCCGTCGCAATCAACTCCTTATAGGAATTTTAGATAGACTTGGAAACACGGAGCCCGGATTTTAACTAGATTCAGTTAAACCAACGTCCGCCCTCTTTTCTTTGTTGCAACACTTTACACGGAGCCTAGATTTTAACTAGATTCAGTTAAAACATGTCCGCCTTCAAAAACAGTACACGAAGTCTGGATTTTAACCAGATTCGGTGTAACCTGGGTCCGCCTTTAAATTTACAGGGAGCTGGGATCTTAAGCAGCAACGTTGCAAAATACTCAAACTCAACCAGTACTGTCTTTGATACATCTTGACTTCCGAAATCAAATTGTGGTATTTTTATCGAGATCAATCTCAGGTTGATTTGCCGAGATAAACCTGAGCCCGATATTCGTCAGCTTGCTGTCCCAAGCCGCGATTGTTCTCTGACGGTACTTCTTCTTCAGTCAAAGTTAGCCGGGCAAAAGACATTGCCTTGCATTTTCAGGCAGGAAAGTCCGACAAGACGATGGTGACATCTGATCATCTCGGCATTTCAGGATGATACAGAATGCTCATCCCGGCATTTACCCTTCTCGGCCTACCTTGGTGTCTCGACATCTCATCTCGACATATCATCAACCTTGACTATCGCGATGGAGTCGAGACGCCATGGGCGTTGAATCAGCTTCGGCTTACCAACAACCTCGGCTATCTCGATTTGCTCGTTTGCCCTGCCTCAAAACAATTCTCCCTACATCATCGAGTTGTGAAAATAACTCCTTTGATCAAAATGGTATGAAGAATTCAAATGTTGTGATTGCTTATGATCCAAATAGGGCATCTAAATTTATGCCAGAATTGAAAAGCCTGGGTTCCCAAGGAGAAAGGATGAGAATCCTGCTCAAATCTGGGTTCCCAAGGAGAGAGGATGAGGATCCTTCATACTATCTTCTTGTCATATGGACAAAACCCAATTGCCCACTTATCCAATGAGAGGAGAATGTAAACATTTTGAAAGTGCAAGAGCAAGTCTAACAAAGGACGAGGATCCCGCTCAAATTTGGGTTCCCAAGGAGAGAGGATGAGGATCCTTCATCTCGTCATGTGGAGTCATTGCTCAATCTGGGTTCCCAAGGAGAAAGGATGAGAATCCTGCTCAAATCTGGGTTCCCAAGGAGGGAGGATGAGGATCCTGGGTTCCCAAGGAAAGAGGATGATAATCCTGGGTTCCCAAGGAAAGAGGATGACAATCCTTCCCACTATCTTCTCGTCGTGGACACATGGAGAATTAAAAGATGAACACATCTGGGTTCCCAAGGAGAAAGGAGGGAAGATCATGCTCTCAAATCTGGGTTCCCAAGGAGGGAGGATGAGGATCTTGATAAATCCTGGGTTCCCAAGGAAAGAGGATGACAAATGACAATCCTTCCCACTATCTTCTCGTCATGTGGACACGTGGAGAATTAAAAGATGAACACATCTGGGTTCCCAAGGAGAAAGGAGGGAGGATCCTGCTCTCAAATCTGGGTTCCCAAGGAGGGAGGATGAGGATCCTGGGTTCCCAAGGAAAGATGATGATAATCCTCGGTTCCCAAGGAAAGAGGATGACAATCCTTCCCGCTATCTTCTCGTCATGTGGACACATGGAGAATTAAAAGAAAAACCATGTGAAGCAGCTCAGAACCAAAGCCGTTGCTCAAACAACAATTGTTTCTTTGAATCCCTTCACCGGCTGCTACAGTTCTTGATTTTGTCAGCCGCGGATTTTCGAGAACCGCTGTGTAAAGGCATCTGACTGTTGCTTCTGGTATTGACCATCTTTGGTCGTAGGAATCGAAATTTACGGGTCCCCACGAACGGCGCCACTGTTCTGGTGTAGAACACAGATGTCTAGCCCTGAGGGGCTAGTATGTTGATATTGATTAGGACTTGACCTAGGAGCGATTCCTAGGGCCTACATACCCTGAAGAGTGATCAAAGTCCACGTAGTTCGAGGATACTGTAGGCGTTTAGCCAAAGGGGGTGGTGTGTGCTCTGTGTAGGCAGTATAATAAAGGAGAGAGCTTAGAAGATGTGTACATTTAGGGTTTAACTCTTATTTATAGAGTATACCTGTTGGTCTTGGGCTCATGGGCCCTCTATTTGTGATAGAGATTTCCCTTGATTATCTCCTTGATTGTAGGTTGGTTATGATCTTATTTGATCTGTTGGTGATCATGATAGATCTACTCATATTGGGCCGCATCACTAATGGGCCTTATATAAATCTGTAACAAAATTAAAATGGACTATGTGGGAGCATTTTTTCCGTGTTTTCAATAAAATCTTCTTAATTGGAATTAAGTGCACTGTCATAATACAGAAATTGGTTGAGCAATCCAAAACTACTCTTCCATCTAAAATAAGGCCTTTTGAAAAACAGAATAAATGCTTCCCCACATTTTTACGAAAGTTATTGTATTTAGAAACATGGAAAACTTCTACATGAGATCTTAGATTTAAAAGACTTGAGAAAGCAGTATTAATTTTGTATTCGTATAAATATTTTGATATATGCTTACAAAAAATATTAATTTAATTATCACTAGATTTTATCATGATCTCATTACAACCCAAACCAATGAACTTTGAAACAACACTTGAAACCGTTTCAATGATTAACTTAAATTTCCTGAATTACGAGTACGAGGCAGTGTAATGAAGGAAGAATTTGAAATTGCCGATATGAAATCAAAGCATTGGATTAATCAGCAGCAATACAATCCAATAAATACCCTTCTCAACTAATCAAACAAAGTGAGGGGGAAATACATCATCAAACGAATAAAGCTGTAGCACAAACTGCAGTAATACAAAAAGTCAACGCTGGTGAGAGTTAATGCATAACAATAATTATATCATAATTATCAACTTCGGCTTTGACCTTTGGTTATTTCTCAGGAAGACACCTTGAGCCTTCTGTCATAGGAAGTGGATTCTATAACCACTTGAAGTAACTGATTCAGTGAAAAACACGTGGATCATCTAAGTTCAAACTCTTCCCTATTAAATTTGCTGAGGAAGGCACATTTTTGGAAGAAGAATGAAAGAAAAATGTGAATCAATGTCGGTTAGTGATTCAATCCTCAAAATCTCCAGCATTCTCCAGTAAGTAGTTGGCTGCCAATTGCTCATCACGGTCACATGCCAAAAATGCCTCTATCACTAAGGCTCTATCAAATCCCATTGCTTCAAGCTAGAAACCGTGGAGTGGGAAGCAACCAACAATAATAGAAAATTAAGAGGGGCCAGTCAGGGGGGAAAAGGACTAATGAGCACTCCTCTAGTCCTATTTATAAGGCAGAGAAATAATGCATTTTTTAATCTTATAAGACATGTCATTAAATTTTTTACATGAATATACAATTTTACCCTTCATTTATTATTGTATAGATATTTATTTTCTTGGAGAGTGTGAATAGGAGTAAAATTGAAAAGTTGTTGAATTTTAAGGTTGAGTTTATGAAATTTAAGATTTCTCTTGGTCTGTGTGAAATATGCCAAAAGTGCCTTTTGAATAGGACCAAATGAGTACTTATTTAGGAAATGAAATATATGATTTGAATGCCATTGGGGCAATTCTCACTTCACTCAATCGCGAAAGGATGAACTGATCCACTTATGTCTGATTTGGACAGTCCAGGTTTAAGATTGAGTGAAATGTGAAAAACTTCAATTGAAGGGACCCAAAAGCCAAGAAAATGAAGACTAGCATACCCTTCCAATTGCCTCCTGTTCCGCTGGCGTCACGTTGATGGAATGAGGCATGTCTGGCTCAGGCTGGTCAAATATGTCACTGACGCAAAAGACAGGTTATTTTTAATCCAACAGTTCAACGAGCTTCACAAATTCAAGGGATGAGAATGAACCCTTTTTTTTTTTTTGAACAAATGGCAAAGAATCACTTTCACACTACATATCATATATCACAAAGAGGTCAACAGACGAGAATTATAAATTCACAGCAGAAGTACGAGTATGGCACCAATTCCTGAATCATATATGACAACCTGATGGGCCTGCTAAGAATAAGACTTGGGGCCAGGTGTATAGGAGAATGGATAGGAAAGGAGTTTTAGGCCCAACACAAGACCTGAGGGATAGCACCCATTAAGAGGGAGGGTAGAAAGGGAATTTCACTGAGATACAACCCTCTGACAATCAGCAGGGTAGTAGGAGTGCATCATTATGGGGGCATGAGATTGTATCGGTGGGGAGAGGGTCCTGATCTCTCGAAAATCAGGAGGGCGTGTGTTCTTTTCTGTTGTTAGGTTTTCTACTTTTTCAACAAAGTGATACACTTTCTTGAGCGAAGCACTGAGCAGTGAGTGATTTAGGATCGCACTCTCTATATTTTCCCTACGTGATAGAGGATATCCAGCATTGCAATATACTTATGTTCCATACTTATTTGCAGGTCTATCACAATCAATATACTTACCCTTCAGAGCCTTCCATGGGTTCATTCATTAACTGGAGAAATTCAGCATGATGCTCCTGAATTAGTCTTAATAGATGAGGATTCTGCTTCCCAAGCTCTTGAAGTACAGGCTGCAATGAAAAGTGTCTTGTTCTTTAGACAACGACAACAGACTTAAAGAACAAAGGACAGATAGGTAATTAAGAAAATAAATACCTGCAGAATTTGAGGATTAGAATGCACCATTGATCGCAATGCTTGAAACTGTAAAAGCACACAAAGAAACAGATAGTTAAGAACAGACAAATCAAAATTAAAAGTTAGATCAGACTTGCAAATGATATGCAGGACTGCAGGGTGTTGTTAATATAAAATGATTTGCATGGCAAAAATGCTTCAAAAGATCAGAAGCACAAACATTAACATGACAGCAAACTGACCTGGGGGTTGTTTCTAAGGAATTCCAGAGATCCAAGTCCAGCTCCAGCACCAGAAATTGTCTCCTAAAAGTGTTTCAACCTTCAGCTCAAGATAGAGCACAACCAGCAGCAGCAAGAGATGCAAATAACAAGGGAGTTGATGAATCATGAGTTTTACCTGTGGAAACATGTTTAACGGCGACGTATTAGGGGCCCCAGAAACACATCCAGCAGTGGTCCCACCTGCTTCAGTTGTCTGACTGGCTGGGAAATGAGGAACTGGTATGGCAACCTCTGCTACTTCAGGGATTCCCTTAGCATAGGACAACAGAATTACTTAAATTCATTAAATTTAACAGATTTAGACATGAGCAGCAGAGACATACAGAATACAAGTAATCCACAGCACGCTCTGGGTTATTATAAGCTGCCTGAAGAGCACGAATAACTGTTTCTCTGTCCCAGTTGCCACCTCCCATGTCCATGATTTGTTGAATGGTCCGCTCAAGATCACCACCAACAGCTAGATTTGAAGCAGCCTGACCATACGTATCCACAGGCACACTGCAAAATTAATCCAGGCAATCCTTTTAGTAAGCTATCTGATATGTAATGCATATATACTATATTAATAGCTGAGGTGGCAGCCATACTAATCCTATGAGACCAGCCACCTAGTTAATAGGATATAGAATACCAGCGGCACTATATTAATTCCATGAGACCGCCGGGGTTAGTATTACTTAGGGCTATTAGTATTAGTATCTGATATGACAGTTAGAGTTAGTTAATGGGCCTTGGCCTTGGGAGTCTAAGCCTATCACTATATATATGGAAGGCTACACTTATGGAAGGCATGTATTGATTCAGTTGATTGTGTATGAAGAAATGACATGGACAGCAGTTCTGTCACGTCACCCTCTTCTTCTTCTTCTTCTCTAAACTTCTAATTCTATAACCTCCTTAAAAGTGGTATCAGAGCGAGGAGCTCTCCCACTGTCATCTCTGCAATTCTTGAAACAGATCAAAGCCCTTCTTCTCCTTCTCGGCTCAATTATGATATTCAAGAAACCTCAAGAAAACATATAAACAAGACCCAAGTGCAATCTTGGGCCAGGCAGAGTCATCCTCTCCCTTGGTTCAGTTTACATTCGAAAAACTAGTCAATCAAGATCCTATCGGTGGTTACAATCAAGAAACGCCAGCAAGAAAAACCAGAATTGATTAAAAAGGGTTAAAAGAATCATTGTTAACTAGAATTTCGACTACCCAGAAGAAATCTAGACAACAAGACCATTTATTCAACCAGAACCAGAAGTCGACGTCATCTTTGAATTAGAAGTTTCAGTCCTTGGCACAGTCACACACCGTTGTCACCCTGCCACATCAAATTTGAATGGTTCAAAGTTCAAGAAGACATAACCATTACCAGTGACAGTCAGAAATTCAATAAGATAGATTCGAAAATTCCAATTATCAAAGACACCTAAAACTTGCGACAACACTTGACAAGGAAGAAATACGGCCGACACGTCCTCAGCATTCGTTGTTACTTGTTAGTGTCGACACGTCAATTCTTGCAAAATTAAAGCCCAGTCTCTGTCTCGTCACAACACCGAGACTCTGTACTTACTGTTGGTGACGACACGTTAGTTCTTGCCCATTCGAAGACCCCGTCCTTGACTTATCCACACATCCAGCCTTTGCACCCTTGCATGGTGTCTACACGTCGAAGACTCGGTTTTTGATTCATCTAACGTCGGCAGTCACATTACTTTGGTTTGGTTCCCAGGCATCTTCAACTCTGTGTATCAGCTCGAGTGAACATTTCTGGCTTCACGATTGGGCTCTGTTTTTCAGAGAACATCCAAGGAGGTTTGTTCTAGTTTTTTTCGAACACATCCTTGTTTATAGCTCAAGCATGTTTTCACACTTGGAGCATTTGAGAACCGTTTTGGCAATCCTACAACAACACCACTATTTTGTTAAGGAGTCTAAATGTACATTTGCAGCTGGGGTTGGCTGGTTATTACCGGAAGTTTATTAAAGATTATGGTATTATAGCCCTTGACAAACCTATTGCGTAAGGATCAGTTCAAATGGTCCCTAGAAGCAACAAAAGCCTTCTGGAAATTGAAAAATGCCCTTAGTACAACCCTGGTATTGGTTTTGCCTGATTTTGCTAAATCTTTTGTGATTGAAACAAACGCTTGTGCCACAGGAATTGGTGTTGTACTAATGCAAGGAGGACATTCCCTAGCCTTTTTCAGCAAAGGGTTGACCCCAAGGCATCATAGCCTATCTACCTATGAGAAGGAATTACTTGCCGTGGTCCAAGGGGTTGAGCATTGGCACCAATATCTTGAGGGACGACACTATATGACCAGAACGGACCAGCAAAGCCTTGAATACTTGCTGGATCAGAAACTGAAGACCTCTTTTCAGATGTATTGGAATTTAAAATTGATGGGGTATGACTATGAAATTCAATATAAGAAGGGGGCCAACAACAATGTAGCTGATGCTCTCTCTAGGTACCTAAAAATCAGGTTTTTCATATCACTTTATCTACTTGTTCTGATGCATTGTTGCTGGAAATTCAGAACAGCTGGACCATAGATCCTGAAATGGTGACACTTATTGATCAGCTGAAGCAAAACACAAAAACAGTGGGTAAGTTTACATGGGATGGAGAGTTATTGCGAAAAGGGACACGTTTGGTGGTAGGGAATGAATCTACAGTTAGATTAAAAATACTTGAGTGGCTGCACTCTTCTCCTCAAGGGGGTATTCAAGTATTCATGCTACCTACCAGCAAGTAAAAGCTCTATTTTGGTGGAGACACTTGTTTGAGGAGATTAAGGACTTTATTCGTCATTGTGATGTGTGTGCCAGATGTAAATATGAGAGTGGCATCTAACTGTAGGGTTTGAGGAGATTACTTCAGCCCTTGCCAATTCCTAGTAGGGTTTAGGAGAGTATATCTATGGATGTTATTGAGGGGTTGCCTAAGTCTCATGGCCGAGACACTATATGGGTGATTGTGGACCGTTTGAGTAAATATGGCCATTTTATTGCACTTTCTCATCCATTTTCAGCCTCTAGTTTGGCTCAACAATTCCTAGATGGGGTTTATAGACTTCATGGGGCTCCAACTGAAATTATATCGGATAGGGACTCGATTTTTATCAGCAATTTTTGGCAAGAGTTCTTAAAAGTCCTTAAAATAGATCACAAATTGTCTTCATCCTACCATCCCCAAACCGATGGGCGGCCGAGGTTTTGAATCGCTATTTGGAGACTTACTCAAGATGCATGTGTTGGGAGTTCCCTAAGGACTGGTTTAAATATTTAGTTATTTACCACTTGCGAATGGTGGTATAACACTACCTACCACTCCTCTACTCACATGACTCCTCATGAGCTACTTTATGGGCAAAAACCAGCTGTTTTATGTGCTTTATTTGCCTAGGTCAGCGATGGTTGAGGCTGTTGATAGGTCTTTTATGGCAAGAGAGGGGGCATTATGGTAGCTAAACACCATTTACACAGGGTTGTGAACCTGATGAAGTAAAAGGCTGATTCCCATTGCACGAATAGAGAATTTCAAGAGGGTCAATGGGTTTTTGTGGAACTTCAGCCTCACTGTCAGATATCAGCTGCCTCTAGGAGCAACCAGAAGCTAGCTCCCAGATTTTTTGGGCCCTATCAGGTGAAACAACGCATTGGTCCAGTTGCCTATAAATTGGAGCTGCTGGAGGTAACAAGGATTCATAATGTTTTTCACATTTCCTTGTTGAAATTATGCCCAGATCCAGTTGTCCCGGCTAGACATCCACTGCTGGACTGGCCGGAACCTCCCACTTTGAAGGAACCAGATAAGATTTTGCAGACCAGGAGTGGTAGAAGAAAGGGACGCATTGTAACTGAAGTGTTGGTCCAATGAAAGCACCTACCGGAGGAGGAAGCTTCATGGATGCTACTGTACACATTTCAGCGACAATTTCCAGCATTTGTCCTTCCTAACCCTTGAGGACAAGGGTTCTTTAAGGCTTTTTTTGGGAGTTTGAAAGGAAGGAGAAGGAAAGGGATGCAAGGAGAATGGAGGAGAGGGGAGGGGATGGAAGGGAAATGGAGGATATTTCCTCCCTTGTTTGAGAGTTAAAAAAATAGTAAGGGAGGAAGATGGAGGATTAATGAGTTATTTTTACCATTTTGTCTTTTTCTTTAATAATTAATATAATTATTATACTTTACAAATAAATTTAAATTTTCAAAAAAAATTATTTATGTGGCGGCGGTGGTGGTGGCGGCGGCAGTGTCGGGGTGGTGATGGTGGTGAACAAGGGTAACAAAGTAATTAATCTATTTCTCCTCTTAAAAACCCCCATATTAGGGGAACTTTATTTTTTAGAAGAATGAGGGTTTTGGGCCTCCTCTCTTATTTTTAAAACTTGCAAACAAGGGAAGAGACTACCAAAACCCTCCCTTCCCTTTCCTTTCCCTCTAAAATGGAAATCCCAAACAAAGCCTAAGGGGGGAGTATTGATATGTAATGCATATATACTATATTAATAGCTGAGGTGGCAGCCGTACTAATCCTATGAGGCCAGCCACTTAGTTAATAGGATATAGAATAACAGTGGCACTAAATTAATTCCATGAGGCCGCTGGGGTTAGTATTACTTAGGGCTATTAGTATTAGTATCTAATATGACAGTTAGAGTTAGTTAATGGGCCTTGACCTTGGGAGTCTTAGCCTATCACTATATATATGGAAGGCTAGACTTATGGAAGGCATGTATTGATTCAGTTGATTGTGTAGGAAGGAATGACATGGACAGCAATTATGTCACGTCACCCTCTTCTTCTTCTTTCCTAAACTTCTAATTCTACAACCTCCTTAACACTATCACAAGAAAGGGGCAATGACAAACAACTTAAACACACAAGTTCACAGGTATGACTTCCTCTACTAGTGAGGACAGAATATGCCAATTAGTAAACACAAAGGAAAGGAAAAGTGGAAAACAAAGATAAAATTCTAGAATCGTCATCATCCAAGTTTAAACAGGAAGTATTAAAAGAAGATTTTAAAGATAAAAGGAAAATGTTTCCCATCCTCCCTAACACAATAACTAGCCTATTTTCTTAGAACCAAGATTTCATGTTGTTATTGAATTTTAATATATTTTGCACTAATGTTGTTAGGAACCCCTATTTTTGCTCAATTCATGGATATTTATACTAAACATGTAATAGAGGAGCAGAGACCACCACCATAAGAAGCTAGTAAATATCTGAAATTTTTGAACTGAAACCCTCATTTTTTTTCCTTTTTGAATTAGAAGGGTAAACACTGACAGCTTAAAGATACAAGTAGGATCTAACCCAAGACCTCCCACTTGCAAGAGAACTTTCATGCCACTAGGCCACAAGGCCTTTGGTGAAATTCTCAAGTTTTAGTAAAGTGAATAACTGAGTATTCATACAGATGAAATAATTGATAAAAGTATTAGACTTGAAAACTGTTTGGTTAGAAGAAATATCCCTATCACCTACAAGATAAAGGCAAACAACAAAAGTAAAGCCGAATGATATACTTTCTCAATTTCAAATATGTGATAATATTTACTCTAGAATGTACAAAAAACCATTAGAAGATAGTACTTGCCAGCATTCCTTTATAATCTAGTAACCAATTAACGGAAGAATATAATAACATTATGAATAGCAGGCTCGTTAGTATTAACTCAGTAGATTGGGCAGAGGCAGAGACAAATTCATGAACCATACTTTGTAGTTGTGACATTTACCGCAGAGGAACTATTTGTTGTAGCCCTGCAAAACCAAATTTATGTTTTAGAAAAACAATTTAGAAAGCAGATGGGACAAAAATAGAATATAAATCATCTAGAGGATAAAATACTCACTGAGTACTTTGTACTGGAGGTTCAGGTGCAGGAGTGGAATTTGGGGTTGGTACAGTAGTAGATGGATTGTTAGCAGGCTGACACATGCATGGATAATCAAATCTCAAACAGTGAAGACAAGAAAGAGGTATCACATGCCTAAAGAAAATCAAAATGAGTGAGGAGCATACCTGAACGGATGAAGCCCCAGCTGAACTTGAAGTTTTACTCTGCAAATGGAGAAGTAAAAAGCCATTGGTAAATCATGGAAAAATATATTCACAAATGAACGAACCAAAACACAAACACAATTAGAGTAAACAATTGAGAGGGCAAATATTGAAAAGTTTATCAAATTTGAACAGATGAAAGAATAGGAATGACATAGCCATATTACTTCTTCGAAGTGCTAACAGGGAGGAAAGGGGAGAGGGAGAAAGAGTTTAGGCAAAAGGTTTAGCATTTCATCATTATTATTTCTCCCACGACAAAGTGCAAAGAAATAGAAAACTTGACAATACAGGAGTAGGGCGACATATTTATGGGTAAAAAACAACAATAACAATTAATTCCATTAAAAGTGAATGACAGAAAGCCATTAAAACTTGATTTTAACATAATAGAAGTATATACAAACTTTAAACCACTGTGAAATAGTTGATTGGAAACACAGAGGCTTGCTTCTCATTTCAATTTTTTCCTCTTATCTTGTTCACATTTTAATTAGATTTAGTGCCTGTTTAGATAAGCAGTGGAAGCGAAAATAATCATGCTTAGGAGCCAAAAGTGATTATAAAACCAAAAGAATACTGTTTGGATAAATCTGGATTTTGTCTCCTCATCCCTCGTTTAGCAAAAGTGACAAGGAGATGCTTCTTTTTCAAAAATCATGATGGAGGCTTGTAAAATAATAATGATATGTAAGGCGTAGAAAATAGAAAATATTAGAGTTAGTTAATTAGTTAGGAAGTTAGATTTGGTGAATTAGTTAGGAAGTTAGATTTGGTGAATTAGTTAGGGAGTTAGGAGTGGTTAATAAGTAGTTGGTTAGTAAGTCTGTTATTACTGTTAGTTAGGATTCTCTTATGTCTGGATGTGCCTATTCTGTTATGTTATGGGCTTTGTTATTGATAAGTCTAAGGCCTATATCCTATATAAAGGGAGAGCCTAGACTAAATCAGTCATGTATGGTCAGATAGTGTACGAATGAATGAGAGAACAACAGTTCTTCTCCCTCCCCCTCTCTTGTTTCTCTTCTCAATCCCTCTGAATTCTGTCCTTTACCCTCAGATTTCTCAATTTCTCTACAATCTAGCTATCAAATAATTACTCCATTTTAGCTTTGATCTCTTGTCCCTTTCACTGGCATTTTTCAATAATATTTTCAACAATTTTTTTTAAATTATTTCTCAACCAAATGAACAAATTCTCAGTCTAGATTTGATTACTTTTATTATTAATTTTGCTAATAATTTTTAATTTCCGTATTCATTTTGGTATATCTTTTATTTAAATGTGCTGTGTTTTATTTAATATATGTACTTTACTTGAAAATAATGATTTTTCTTCTTTCTAAAATTTAAAAAAAAAAAATACTTTAAAATTATGTAATTCATTAAATTATATTTAATATTTTGAAATTAAATAATAATTATGAAAATTTATATAACTTTATGAGAGTCATACCCATTTTATTAAGGGAAATACACTTCTCATGTTGTAGGAGAAGTGTATTCTCATGTCACACACACATGAAATGGTGGGACCCACATCTTTTATTTTTCTTAAAAAAAAGATGTGGGTCCCACCATTTCATGTGTGTGTAGGAATCTTCTTCTTCTCATGCAACATGAGAAGTTTAAACCCCTTTTATTAAATATACATCCAAAAGAGATCTTGATAAATGATATCCAAACAAATTCAATTCTTTTAAAATCATTTTTTAGAAAAAAGTATCCAAACAGAAATTACTATTATTAATAATCACTTGAAACCAAAAAAACTTCAAAAAATTATGATTGTTCAAAATCGCATTTGCCCAACTCTAATCCAAATGGGTCCTTACGGTAACTTAATGTGACTTTGACTTGGAATTACCCTGTTCTACAGTCTAGACAGCTGGGTAGGCTGGCTTTACACTAGTTTTAGCACCATACAAACATGTAATGAGTAATGACAACATCACCACTTATGCCTCACAGCTGCAACTGTAAGTTTAGTTGATGTAAATAAAGCCATGAGAAGATTCCTCCCAAGAGACTCACCCCATAGGCAGGGGGAGTGCCTCAAGACTAAAGTACCATCTTATATCTCGATTTTAGCGCAAAGTGGAAGTATCAAATTGCCACCCACTAACTAATTAGAGAAGTCTATGATAATTGACAAACTAATCAATGAGTTGGTAATATTTGGTCCTCACAAATTATATTCCTCCTATTTTGGGCCTAAACACAATGCTTTGCTATGATTCCGATTCAGTACTTCAATATTGTCATGTAATATTTCTAGGATAATGCAAAACAGTAAGCTTTTTAGTTGGTCATGGGCCGTTCCTGGAACACTAATTGACATTTTAAATTGAATGAAATGAAAAAAAAAAAAACAAAAACAAAGCTTTAAAAAACCTATCAACCCATCAAACATTGGAAACATAATTCTAAACAAAACAGCATACGGTTACAACTTACAATATTGTGCCGGAAACTCATATTAGTAAACAAAGATACCTTGCTAAGCATCACAACAAGAAATCCTTCTTCAGAGACCTGATTCTCTGCCATCGTAGTTTCATCTTTCAAAACCTTGCCATTAAAAATAAGCAATTGCTGTCCACAAGGGTAATTATCTTTTCCTTGTACGTCTTCTATATTCTTCTTGACAGCCATGACCTTCAAGAAAAAAAGGTGAAACTTCAGCTAATCTACAACAACAATTACTATTCTATTATCAAGCTTCAACCCAAATAACCCTATAAAGTGTCTCAGTTATGTTTAAAACAGACCAAATACAGTTCGGCATTTGCTAAACAATGACAAATTCGTAAATGGTCTCAAACTCCTTCTCGCTTGAGTCATCAGCAATGATGAATGCTCTTGAAGTGTAATAAATAACACTGAATTGATTGACACTCTCAACTTCACCAAGTTAAAAGAAAAACTTCTGCATAAAAAAAGGAGGCTAGAAAACAAACAAGTCAACACACTAAATGCAACTTTCCATCTTAAGTACTCCATTGAAGAATACAATGCATGTAATACCCGAGTTGAAGAACAGGAGATTCACAGTTACATCGTTTTAAAACTAAAAGATAAAATATTTAGCCCACAATTAGCTAAACAAAAACAATAATGATTTTGAATTACTCAAACCCAACGAATTCAATTCCTGAATTTGGAAATAAACTCACAAGTCATACAGACGTACAATACAGCTGAGGAATTGTATTTCGAGGCGGAAAATATAGATTACAGAAGGAAAAGCGGAGAAATGAAAGATAATGGAAACTAAAACCCAGAGACAAAATGTGTAATAGGTGAATGGGAAGTGAAATTACTAACAGTGTCTGAAAGTTGAACTTTGATTTCGAAATGGCTTCCTTTCAAGGTCTTCACGATGAGATTCATGACGCTGTGTGTGACGGAGTGACGTCGGCAACAGCGGCTGTTTGAATTGAAACCCGGGGCAAGAGAGGAAAACCCTAGACACAGAAACAGTTCCGCCTGTTGCAGAGAATAAAACTTGAGTTTAATTTTTTTTTTTTTTTGCCCATTTTTTTGTAAATTTGACTAAATATTAATAGCACTGTGACATTATCGATGCCCCTAGATTTCAAACTCACGAGAAAATCGCATGGAGAATCCTATTTAAATCTTGGTGAAATTTCAAAATTTGAACTTGGACCTATATTTTTAATCAGTCGAGAGATCTCATAAGGGATTGAGATTTAAGTGAGAGCTGGTAAATAGGATCAAGTTTATTGGGCCGGCCTTTTTAAACCCTCGCCCTTCAAAGGTTAAGCTTAAAAATTATAGGAGATTAATGAAATAAACCTGGTAGGCCCTGCAAGCCCTTTTAATTTATTATTATTATTTTTGGATGTATAGATTCACATATGATGATAATTTATTAATTTATATGTATTTTGTATTTGTTATATAATTATTTATCCATTTAATTACAAATACACAAATATATAATAAATATACTCTAATTTTATGATTTGGTTTATTATTTGTTGCAAATAAAGATTATGGATGTGTTCATGAAACATGGAGAAGAAATTTATGATATTCTTACTCATGAATGAGAGGCTACTCAAAGCGAAACACAATCAAATATCGTTGAAATTAATGATAGTGGCAAAGATGACGACAATAATAATCATCGTACTAATGTCGCTTAGTGGTAAGTTTCTTATGTTTTTTGTGAGTTATTTGTGAACATAGTTTGTTTTTTATTATGAATTAGTGACTGTCCTTATTTGTTGGATGATTCATGTTGTTTTAATAGTAATGTTGATAATATTTATTTGATAAATTAGAATTTTAATTGTTGTAATTTACTAATTATATTTCTTTGAGAAAAACAAAACGGATGAAAAATAGTTAAAATTTGGAATAATAACTTTCGGGCCCTGGAAGGCCCTGGCTTTGGTGCTCTCATACCGAGCTTTGAAAAACATGTTTTTTTTACGCCAGGCCTTGGAAGGTCGGCTCTGTTAGACCCTGACCCTTTACGAGCTGGCCATGATTCACATCTCGAATTACGAGTATCATCTACAAAAAATAAAAATAAAGATTAACTTCAGGATTTCGCAAGCCACGTTAGACGATCAATTTGTCTTCAATTTTAGTCTTCAAGTTTAGCCAATATTACATTTTCATTGTATAAATAAAAACGAACTAAAAGCCATGATTGAATTGGTGCTAAATATACAATTTTCATGATCACTCTGCTCTGCTGAGCTGAAGAAGATTCACGATCGTTAGTAGAGATGCAAAACATCATATGCTATTATTATCTCAAGGATTACGCTTTCAATTTTAAACCAAAACAATAATAAGTGAATGAATTGAAACATGAATAACAATACTATCTAAAATATAGGATAGGATATTGTCGCTACCAATGTCACTACCATTTTTTTTACCATTAATTCAAAATCTCATCTTTATCATTTCTCTCTCCTTTTGAGATTCTGAACTAACGGTGAAACAAATGATAGTGACAATATTCTATCCATTGTTCCTTCGTTTCATACTGATTCTACTTACAAATAAAAGTCTAACGAGCCCCCTATTCCTACAGAAAATTTGATGATGAATTAATCAGCCTCAACATGATTTGCGAAATCGTAAAATTAATCTTAACATATAACGGAAATTCCATAAATCTTTGATTCATTGCCATGTATTATTTTATCTTAAATTTTCAAATGTTTTGTTGGGAAAAATCCCAATTAAATTTAATTGAAATAATCATTACACCTACCTTCAATTTCCTTTTTGAACAATAGAGGCTTATTATGGTCTTTTAATAACATTAAAAAATTCTTAATACTGCCTCTTAGCCCGATTAAGAATTTGTGGAAAGTGTAGGCCTAGATTTAGATTTTAGATTTTAACTATATTTAAATGGTGTTCTCCCAAAATCATATTCACACCCATTTCCCCCTTTTTATTTTGCATGGACAAAAAGACCCAACAAATAGAAACAAGGAACATGGAAAATGTAAAATCCGTCCACCCAAATTGCAAAAGGGGAATTACATAAGGCCAGAGGAAGAGAAAAAATAATAAACAGGTCCCTTAAAATTATCAAATTGCATTAAAGCCTTATAGGATCTGATTTAGATTAATTCAAATTGAGAAAAGACTGCTTTGCCCCCATCCATTTAAAAAGGGAAAACAAAACAAAGCAGGAGACCCAAGAGGAACCAATTTCACACGCATATTCAATTCACTCGTTGAAAAGGAAAGGAAGTGTACTAAGGAAGGCAACAAGTTTGTTTTGGGACCAACATCATCTCCATCATCCATAATCTCTACTACTCTAGTGGAGCTACCTTTTTCTATTGATCGTTTGTGTAGATCTTGATGTTCATACCTTTCATCTCATTCTCACTCTATAAGATGGAAAGTTGATATTATGGTCTGAACACTAATTAGGTTTGGGTGTATGGGTATAGAAGATATCATTCTATGCAAAGCTTGTTGATCACATGTCGCTTTATGATTTAAGTTGTTGTTTCATTGTGAGTGGTAGAGGCTTTGAAGTGTTGCTTTGTTCCAAGGGAGATTGTGCTCAATTTTGGCATGCATAGGCAGGAATGGATGAAAAGAATGAAGCTTTTTGTAGTTATAGAACCCCTGTTATGCGATTTTAAAATATGTCGTCGGTACAAACCTTGATAGTTATTAATGCGGTTGATTTAGTTATTAATAACAACTTTGTCCTTAAGGTAACAGAGAAGATGGCGAATATGTTTGAGAAGCATACATTATGTTTCTTGCTTATAGGGAGACATTTTTTAAATGAAGGTTATATGCAATATGTAGAGGGTAGCATTTTCAACAAAAACAGTAAAGGAAAGCACTACGTAGGACGAAATATCCTAACATACTAACCATAAAACTTAGCATATACCATCACTTATACTTGTGATCAATATATTTATAAATACTATTCCAGGAGCTAATTTGAAGTTGCGACTTATTTTTGGCTCTAGACTCAAATCACTGTTCATCATATAAAATAATATTCTTTGCATTTCTCGTCATTTCGCAAACCAAACCGTTATTAATTAACACACTTGGGTCTTGAGCTTCTTGAAGCCTAGAATATAACATTCAACCATAAGCCCAAATAATGAAACTATCTTCTCTTCGTTCTTGGTTTTATATTTTGATAATAACAAGACTTGTAAAAAGAAAAATGTTTTAAACTCAGTGAAAAGGAACTTACTCGAGCATGGGCTTGCTTAGGCAAGTAAGTGATTGCTCGAGCAAGGATCTTCTCCCTCACCCCTGACCTTGTTTGTCAACTGGTACTCGAGCATAAGTTTCTCTTTGCTCGAGCACACAAGTTTTGCTCAAGCATAGTGATGTTCTGCTTGAGCACCATACTCGAGCAAGGAGTTCATTTTACTCGAGCATGAACACTAACATCTTCCTTTGCAGCATTGTTACTCGAGCATGGAAATTGTTAGTTCTCTATGTTTTGATGATTACAATTATAATGGAATTCAAGGCAAATTCATTGTGAATTTTCTGTCTTAAAGTAACTTGAAGTCATAGCAAAAGAACCTTCAGTTGATGTCTTGAAAAAAAATTTATTTAAAACTTTAACTTCCAGTCAGTTATGCTTTGCTCAAGCTAACTGAGCCCAAAGATTTAAATTCTTTGTTTTGCGCCAATACTCTATTTAACTTGAAGTTAAATCATATTTGACTCTAGGCAAATATATTTTAACTTGAAGTTAAAACTGAATTGACTCAAGTTAATGTTTTTCTCTGAACCTTTTTAAAGTGAGTATCATTTTTAACTTCAAGTCAATTAGTAAATGACTTAAGGCAATTTTCATTTTTAACTTGAAGTTAAAACATAATTTCCTTTAGCCAATATCGCGCTGTTTCAAAATGAGAATTTTTAACTTGAAGTCAAATAGCGAATGACTCTAGGAAAATCGATTTTAACTTGAAGTTAACAAATAATTGACTCAAGGCAATATCTCTCTGAACATATCTTTTGAACTCAACTTGCGTTTTTAACTTGAAGTTAAAAACTAAATGCCTCAAGTCAATAACGATATGCTTCAATAACTTGCGTTGTTTTGAAATGAAAGGGTTTTAACTTTTTACAAATGAAGTCATTGCCTCATGTCAATGACTCAAGGCAAATATTAGTTAACTTGAAGTTAAGTGTTGTTTTCTTCCATCTTGCGTTTTTAACTCTTGAAGAAAAACATTTAACTTGAAGTTTAACTTGAAGTTAAACACTAATTGCCTCTAGTCCATAACTATATGTATCAAGTTAGATGTTCTCTTCTTATACTTATCGTTTTTGACTTTCACATATATCAAGTTAACTTTCAAGTCATATTTCAAGTTAAGTTTTCTCTTTCAACTTGCGCTTTTGACTTTCTCCAATATCAAGTTAACTTTCAAGTCAATATTTCAAGTTAACTTTCAAGTCAATATTTTAAGTTAACTTTCTAGTCACTATATCAAGTTAACTCTCTCAAAACGCAAGTTAACTTTTCAAAGACATCTTTGAACTCTAATTTCAAGTCTTTTATGAAAGAGTTAACGTGACTCCAATTACAATATTTCTTGTCTCGAGTAAATGACTCAAGTTAACATTATTTTAACTTGAAGTTAAATCTATCAGATTTGAAAATCACCCTCTTCGGAAAGCGAAAATCATTACCTGTAATTTCATTACTTTATGTCACACTCATTACTATTCCTAATTGCTTTTAATCAGTTTGCTAATGAGTTTCAGATGATTATATCATGGATTAACAAGAAATTATCGCAAAGCAATTTGTGTGTCAGAACGCATTAAATGCACTTAACTAATCGAGACACATCACAACAAGCATACCTTTGAGCAATCGAAAGACATTTCTGTCATTCCAACTACATTCTAATTGTTGTATCTCAACGGTCAAAACCTAAAAGGAATGAAAGAAAGTCAAGACGGCAATTACACCTAGAACATTAATGGCGAAAGTGACTTTTAAGCTTTATCTATCTAACGGCTATTTTGAGGAGTCACAATGGATAATCTTCAAGCTTCCACAACGGTCATAAATGCCATCAACTATAAATACCAGAAGCACTGAATTCGCCAACTACCAAAAACGCTGTGCATTCAATTTGAATTTATTACAATCTACTATTTCATTAATATCTTCAGATATTTTGTGTACTTCAGTGTTTATCATTTATCTACTCAATGAGGAGTTAAACGCTATTTGATTATTTGTTTATCTGTAAATCTTAAGGTTGATGAACTATTTGATTATTTGTTTATCTGTAAATCTTAAGGTTGATGAACCTTAAGTGTGGGTGTACAATTATAGCTTGTAAGGAGGAGTGAGTCCTAGTGAAGGGATCATGTCGAGTACAGAGTGTGTAATTGTGTCTGCGTTTATTTTATTACAACTTGTAAAGAGGAGTAAGTCATAGTGAGAGGATTACTCGATAGTTACGAGTGTGTAATTGTAACATCCCCAGTCGAACCCCGAGAACCGGGAATAAGCTCGAAGTAGGTGGACGACTAAGCCTAGTTCGGAAAAGTCCCAAGTATGTCGAGAGTTAGGAAGCCTCTCTAGGACTAAGTAACTCAGCTATACAGGTCAGTACACCCTGTATGTTCAAGCCGTGGAAGTAAAGTGATGATGGAAAAGGGGCACAGAAAATCTATACGGCGTAAATCCGGTGGAGAGGATGCCACCCAACTATGTCCTAGGGTATAGGACAATTAGTTGAGTGAAGATATGCCGGTATAAGTTAGTATACAGCCTTTTCAGGACGGTCAAGTATGCCCTGCGTTTTTGAGAAAACACCGGTATTCGTGAAGAAACCCCGAGTAACTCGGGCAGGATCCCGAGCAAGTACCAATAAAGTAATTTTAATAAAGTACTGTCATGATGACTAATAATGACATACTTTTGTGTTGGCCAAATAGAATGGTGACACATGTCCCTTCATGATTACAAAAGACAAAGAGTAATGATGCCAGTAGGACACGTGGCGTGATTGGGTTGGATGTTTGACTTTTTGGCACCACAAAGTACGAGGTAATTATGAGACATTAAAATATACATTTCTCGGTCCCCAAGAATGAAGAAAAACGTGCAGCCACATTAGGGGAAAAGGAACAGTTGATCTGGCCCCACACAAGTCCAGTTGAAGGGCACAAGTTACAAGGAAAAGTGTAACCGGCAAAAAGGAGTTAAGCGGGACTGTTAGGGTGTTTCGGAGACGGGCCCAGACCCCTGGACATGAGAGAGGACGAAATTAGGGTGGGCCCAGAGGAGAGAGAAAGTGACTTGAAGAGAAAGAAAAGTATCATATCATGTAATTATGAAAAAGAGAAAGGTCACATCATGTAATAATGAAGAGAGAGAAAATAAAATAATCTGGATTAACTGGACCACATATTTGAATCTGATGTGACAAGGTGAAGGACATGTAATTAAGACTTCACATGGGCATTAATGGCACAATCCAAGGGCAGATTTTGTGGGTCCCACTAGTTGGAAGAAGTGCAGTGCAAAATGACCGTTTTACCCACTGGACCTAAAACCTATCCCTAAAGTCACCATCAAGGGCAATCTTGGAATCTGAATTTTAAGGGCTAAGATGGCGCCACATGTCTTGGACCAGAAGACTCTAGAATGCCCTAGATAAGAAGAGTCTGGAATGTCTTGGAGAAAAAGCCAGCGAAAATGACCATTTTACCCCCTAAGGTGTCATTTAACCATTGGACAACTTCTCTAACCTTGGAGTCTATATAAGGGCACCTCCTCCCCTCATTTCCACCTGCCCAAGGACGTTCTCAAGGTGAAGAAGGAGGGTTCCCAGCTGAAGCTCTTGGTTCAAAGAGTGGAGGAAGTCATACGCAACCGAAATTCCAAGGTAAGCCCTTAACCGACAACTTGGAAATTCTTGCTTCTGCCCTATGGTGCTTTTCGTGAGTTTGAAGTAGGAATTAGATATTTTTAAGGTTTCCAATGAGTCCAAAACATGATTTTGTGTGGGGATAAGTCAAGGTTACTTTTCCGAACCCGAAAAGCCCTAAACCTTAAGCGATGTAAATCTACCGATTCTGGTGTTTTCTGGGCAGCGAAGACAAATCGTTGGTTTTAAAATAGTAAATGAGTTCCGTTTGATCTTAAATTTTACATGGTGAAATTAGACATCCTAAGGATGATTTTGGTATAATATTTTGTGTCATTTGGAGTTTCCAACCGAGAGATATTTAGGACTGAAAATGACCTAAAAACATGAGTTATGTTTCGGACCAGTGGCTAAGTTTTTGGAATCTGAGAAGGACTCGAACCCATAAGTATTTTATAGTTATTTTTCCTATAAACTAGACATCCTAAGGGTTCTAAGACCACTGATTTAGTATCAATATGATTTTTCTATAATTTATTATAAATCGTCAAAGTTGGGTCAGCATTTTTGGGAAATCCTGGTGGTAGGCGAAATACATGAAACTTGCAGCAAAGTTTGAATATGTGATTGAAAGTATAATGTTTTGATGTATCTAGGATGGTATCACATGTGTGGGATGTATCTCCAATATCAAGGGGAAGAGTTCACTATTTTGCAAGGCGTGCCAGGTAGTAACTGTTGACTTGCATACTCTATGTTGCTTTTGCATGTGTGTTTTATCATGATGTAGGACATCGGGCTGTAGTGCCTCTGCTACAGTACCGAGATCGGGCTGTAGTACCTATTGGACTGTGTGTCCTTAGGTTTTCTGCTACAGTACCGAGGGCATGTAGGATCGGGTTGTGGTGCCTATTGGACTGTGTGTCCTTAGGGTGTTGCTGCAGTACCGAGATATGTGAGGTAGGTAGGGCCTATGTGACTGTGTGTTCATAGGTTGCTACCGATGCCTCAAGAGGGTAGGTGGTTAGGGTTTGGCCGCCCGACTCACGAGGCCCCGAACGCGCTGTTCCGAGGGGCTTGTCTTGACCAGGCGGTCCTACGGAGATGCTACATGTTGGTTTGTTGTGCCAGAGGCAGGTTTATTGTTACTTCCTGATTGTGATTTGCATTGCATGCATTGTATACATATTGTATATGAGTCTAAAAGTTACTCTGGGGCTCAATCTTGAACTCCAGACTGGTTTCAAAGGTACAGGTGTAAGGCGGTAGGCCGGTTGGACTATGGGAAAGATAAGGGTAAGAGCGATGAAGCTGAATATTGAAGACGTATGGAATGTCTTATCTCATTTTCTATGTTTTTATTTGGATGACTGTATGATGTATACTTACTGTACAGTATTTATTTTGGACGATTGTACCCTTAACCCTACGGGGAGTACTTTATGATTTTGTATGTACCTTTACCGGTATAATGTAAGTTGTCCAAACCGATCATATGCTCTGCTATGCATACTCTGATGTATATTAAAAGAGACTAATTACCGAAGGAAAGGTAACAAGTAAAAAGGATCCCTCTAACCCGCCGCCCGAAAGGGCGAGGCCGGTAGGGGTGTAACAATAATCAAGTTCCAGATAGTGAAATCCTAGAGTGTCTGGGGACTGGACGTAGGTCGATGAGTTCGACCGAATCAGTATAAGTTATTTGTGTCCATTTCCTCTATCTTTTCCTCTGTTCTTTGTGTTCTTATTTCAATCCGAAAAAGAATTCGGAAATCCCCTATTCACCCCCCTCTAGGTGATATTCTCTCTTCAGAAATGATCTGCTCGAGCATTATACTAGAGCAAGGTCCTAAGTTTACTCGAGCATGAACGTTATTGTAAATCTAATCTCTTTATTTCAGGATTTTACTCGGGCAAGAGATAAGTCTTCCTCGAGCACATACTCGAGCATAGACATTCTGTACTTGAGCACACATATTATGTTAACTAATGTTTTAGCTTATGCGGTGGTTGCTCAAGAACAACTAAATCCTTACTCGAGCCGTTAGTAATTTTTGGATGTTGCCTGACATTCAAGCATAAAGTCATGAGGTAGAAAAACAAAACTTTTTTGTTCTTCATTAATAGTAGCGGAAACTATAATCAATAACCGTAACTCTTTACGATATCATGACTTGAGGACATGACAACTAATCTCATCGTGAACCCGTAACTCTTTACGGTATCATGAGTTACTTAACAATGTAACTTCATGAGCAATGTTAATATATGAGAACCCGCAAGCTGTTTACAGGTGCTCATGGAACTGTATATCAAAAACTTAAAATCATTATTAAAAGTAATCATGAGACTGAAGATCATAAGTATATAATCATTATCAGACCCGTGACTCTTTATGGGCGCTCATGAGAACCCATAACTTTTATGGTACTCATGAGTTATAACCCATAATCACTTATGGTGCTTATGTGTAATCCAAATACTTATGGGATATTCCCAGGAATATTGCTCATGAGATATTCCCACGATCTACTCATTAAAATAATATGGGTTTTAGGATTATCTTTAGATCACTTTAAAGACCTCAAAATTTATGACGTCCTCTAATACTAATCCACACGGCTATCTCTTGATTGTCTTGAGAACTCCTTCTCCTTGATTCCTCTCTCTGCTTGGATGCTTGTTAGGTGATGGCAAGGTCGAGGTTTCAATGCTCTTGGGTTTTCTTTTTCTCTAGAAGATGAGGTTTCTTGAGATTAGGTTTAGGATAGAATGAACAAGATTGGTTTATCTTTGGATGGTGCCTCTTCCTCCTTTTCTTGGTGCTTGGCCAAAATTTTCCAATGGCTCAAGAGAGCTCTAAAATTCGGCCAACACCTTAGTTTTTTTCTATGTTGGCCGAAATGTTGCAAGACTAAATGTGTCTTATGAATTTTGGCCAACACCTAATTAGGGTTCAAGATTAAAGGCTCATTAATTGGTATTATCCAAATAATTAAGAACATGGATTAAATCCATATCTTGAATTATTTCTTGAATTAAAAATTCAAGATAATGGATCTCATTCATATCTTTAATTATTTTTTGAATTAAATATTCAAGATAATGGGTGACATCCATATCTTTAATTATTTCTTGAATTAATAATTCAAGATAATGGATCACATCCATATCTTTAATAATTTCTTTATCCTTTATTTATCCAATCTTTATTGGACACACACACACACATGTGTGTGTGTGTGTGGGTTATTAGTTTTCTATGTGTTTTGATGATAACTGACAATTGTAAATACAATGTGATTAATGATTCAAGTAAAAAATGTTTTAACTTAATCAAACTTGAATCAGTAACTTGCTGTCAAATTGACTCGAGTTTCAGGTTGTCAAACTCGAGGCAATACCTTTGAAAACTCAGTTAAAATATGTTTAGACTTTGATTGACTCGAGCTACACTTTGGTGACTCAAGTTAAAGGCTCTTATGAAATGGTTTAAGAAATGATGTTGCCTTGAGCTTGTTCTTTATACCTCGAGCTAAGTTTTGTGAACTTAAACTTATTTTCAAAATACAATAGTTGTGACTCGAAACAGGGTTCCTTGACTTGAGCTTGGATTTGAATGTTATATTCAAAATGTATTTTGATAACTTGAGCCATCACTTAATGACTCAAGTTGGTGTGATTTCAAATCATTCTCAAAAGCTATCTTGAAGTTCATTTGTGAAAATAGAACTTGACTCGAGCAAACTGTGAATGACTCGAGTCACATACTTGAGCTAAACGTTTTAAGCTCGAGTTAAAGTCATACAAAGACATCTTCACGTAAACCTCACTTATTTTCAAAGAAGATGAACTTGTGACTTGAGCTTAGATTGGTTAACTCCAAGTCATCTACTCAAGCTTGCTTGTATTTAACTCGAGCTAAATTATCTCTATTTTACAAATCACCACGTCCGTAAACCTTAAATCTTTGCTTGTGATTTGATTACTTCTTATCATCACTCATTATTGTTCCCAACTATGTTTAATCAGTTTATTGATGACTTTCAGATGATTAGATGATGGATTAAATGCAGATTAATCAAAAGGCATTGATTACGTCGTTGCATTAAATGCTAGTTCAGAAAGCGAAGCACAATTTTGGACAATCAATCTCTGAACATTCTGAAGGCATTTATGGTTTCTTTCCATATATGAAGGCCAGATCATCCAACAGGAAGAATAGGAAGAATGTCAACAACGAATGACAACGATCATTGAACGAATTGAAGTTGTGAGTAACAAAAGGACATCAATGCTCAACGGCTATATTGATTACTCTCAACAGTTCATTGAAAGCTTCCAATGGTCATTTAATTCCCTCACCATATATAAGCTGAAGCATTCAATTCTTTCCAACCACCAAAAACACAAACATGTTGGATATGATTAGTTTTGATGTTGTCTTATATAGATGCCATTATTAAGAGTAAAAAGCTTGTATAATATTTTTATCTCCTACATTGAATAACTACTATATTTAATGTAGATTAGTCCAAATTGAATTGTGGAGAATGATTAAGAGAAGAGAAGAAAGAAAGAGTTGAATTATGGAGAATAATCAAGAAGGAGATAACAGAAAGAAGAACTTGCAGAGAATGTCAAGGAAGTAAGAAGTTATCAAAGGATTTTGTGAATAATGAAGAAGAAGAGGAGAGATTGAAGAAGGAACAACTTGCTGAATGGAATGAAAATATCATTATACAAGTTCTAAAATTGATACTAGAAGTCTCCACTATCAAATGGAAGTTGGAATGACTCAATTCGGAGTTAAAATAAGCAAAAATAAGCTTCAGGATGAGCAAACTCGAGTTAAGATCTCATGACTCGAGTTTACTACTTAGCTAAAGTGATTTGCTCCTCTGGAACGAGACAACTTGAGTCAACCACCATTGACTCGAGTTAGTATTGTTTTTCAGCACCTCTGTTCGACTCTTTTCACGTTTCACCTGAGCAAGGTTTGGTAATTCCATGATATCTCCCAAACCAGAGATCCTATTGGGGTGAAACCAATTTTGTATGAAACTAGACTCCCAATGCATCATTTTGACATAAAATTCAAGCCCAAAGGAGTGTGGATGAAGGAGATATGAATTGTAGAAGTTGTAACTGAAATTCACGCCACACAAAGCAGACCCAGCTTTGGTGTTTTGGGTATATCTTCCAAAATACAAATCCAATTAAGCTAAAACTAGTGGCATATGAAACTAGACTCAAAATTTGTTCAACCACAATTTGAACCAACCAAAGTGGAGTTCAGGCCAGGGAAATATGGCCTTCAAAATTTGACATTGGAAATTTTGGAACCATTTCAGCATAGGCTCGATTTTCCGGATATAGTTCACACTATACACAACCAAATGAAGTGAAACTAATTCCATATGAATCTAGACTCAACAAGTGTTTCACAAAATCTGGAAGCAACCAAGTTTTGATGAGCTCTTACCTCGAGTTAAGGCTTGTCTGACTCAAGTGAAGGTCAGACAAAAAGCAAGACATTTTGAGAAGAGTTTTTAACTCGAGCCAAGGAGTGGATAACTCGAGTCAACCTTAGGTAAAAAGCAATGAAGTTTGAGAAGAGTATTTAACTCGAGTCGAACCTGATGCAAGTCGAGTCAAGTCGAGATAGAGAGCAATCTGGAGTAAAGCAACTACCTAACTCAAGTCAACAAATTGTACACTTAAGTCAGAGACATTTTTCAAGTGTCCAATCCAAATTCACTTTCGATCAAATCATCTTTTGAGAAGAAATGACTTCAAGACTCAAGTCATTAAGTAGCACACTCGAGTCATTAAATCGAGTCAGTTTATGCTAACTTGAGTTAACATCTCTGCTTCCGAAAATCACCGTGTCTGAAATCTTGTTTCTCATCAAGAACATCCAAATGAATACCAAAAGGATTTATACTACTTCTTAACTTTATTTATATCATTTGTGTACGAGTTTCAGAGATTAAATGAAGGATTAGTTGCAAATCCTCAAAATGTCAAATTTATGTCAAAACATTAAATGCAGTTGCAGAAAGCTTAAACAAGTCTAATGGCTACTTCCAAGGGACATCCAACGGTCATATTCTAAACTGGAAGAATTGCTTAATGGTCATTAATTGCAACTACCTATAAAAGAAGAAGCATTCAAGATAGAGATAAGAGCTTGCACTGTCGAAATGCCAACATTTTGAATCCAACATTTCTCTTATATGCTCTTTGTTCTCAATTCCTATATAGTTCATCATAGAGAGTGAAATATTTTGTATTGTACTTCAATGTTTATTCATTCACTTCTAAAAGAGAAGATTCATTGTAATCATTTTATCTAAGAGTTACTCAAGATTGGGAAACCGATTATATCTATCTCGGTGAGAGATTCAACTTCACAAGTTCCTAGGTGAACTTGTGGGATTGTATAGCCTTTTCTTGTGCCTGGATTAAACAAGAGGATAGTGGATTGAAAATCTGAAGTGGAGCTTGGGGACTGGACGTAGGTCAAGGATTGGGGCGAACCAGTGTAAATCACAATTTGCATATTCTCTTCTGTTATCTCATATATTTCCAGTATATACTTATTTGAATATCTAACTGTTGATTTAGAAGTTGTGAAAAGATTTTCAAAGTTCCAAGTTTTTAATCTTATACCCAATTCACCCGTTCTTGGAATCAGTTGGTTCTTAAAAAATGCTCAAACAAACTATATGCATTTACTATTTCATTCAGTTATATTTATGATCAAACTATCTTTGTAATAATCTCAAAGTTGTGAGACTTTGAGATTGAGTTATTTGATTACAACTTGTAAGGGGGTGAATTCTAGTGAGAGGATTACTTCACGTATAGAGTGTGTAATCTTTTGAAGAGTTAGTGGAAATCTTAGAGAGTCTGGGGATTGGACGTAGGTCAAGAGTTTAGATTGAACCAGTACAAATCTCTTGTGTCAATATCTCTCTTTCTACTCGTTCATCTCTGTTTCATTAGTTAGTTCTGAGATATTCGAAAAAGCTTTTAAATCACCCAATTCACCCCCTGCTTGGGTGATATTCCGCCTTTCATGTGTGTATGTGTGTGTACTCACACACATAGGTGTGTATAATAATAAGAGTCATCCTATAGATCAAGTTAGAGGAGATGTCAATGAGGGAGTAAGAACAAGGAGTAGAGTCCTTAATGAAGTCAACTCTCTGTCTTCATTTTTGAGATTGAACCCTCAAACATTGATGAAGCCCTTTCAGAAAATAATTGGGTGATAGTAATGCAAGAGGAGCTGAATCTGAAGAGAGAATATCACCTAGAGGGGGTGAATAAGGGATTTCAAAAATATTTTTCCGAAGGATAAAACAAACAGTAAAACAAAGATAGAGACAGAGAGAATGGACACAGAGAATTTATATTGGTTCAGTCCAACTCCTTGACCTACGTCCAGTCCCCAGACACTCTGGCTTACAATTACACAATCATGGTTACAATTACTCACTTTGTACTCGAGATGATCCTTTCACACTAGAACTCACTCCTCCTTACAAGTTGTAATCGTACACCCACACTCAAGGTTCCACAACCTTGAGATTTGACAGATAAACAAGAAATCAAATAAGTGTTTAAATCCTCACAAGTAGATAAAAGATAATCACTGAAGTACAAGAATATCCAAAGATATTAAATGAAGTGAATGAAACAGTAAGTTGAAATAGTGTCGAATTGATTGTGCAAAGTTTCGGTAGTTGGCGGAATTGAATGTGATGAGCTTTTATATCAATCTTCCATTAATGTTGTTGCCGTTGTGAAGCTTTGAATGTAGCCGTTGAGACACATCGAACTTCCGTTAGGCACAGAAAAATCCGTTGAGTACAGTCGACCATTGCTTCATTAACTCGTTCGTCGTCGACATACTTGTGCATTGAAGTTGACTCAGAATGTTTGTCGGAATTGGTATTCCTCGAAGGAATGATTTCGTTTGCTACGAGGATACATTCTGATTGTAGGCTCTATTTTCTGAGTTGCATTTAATGCTTCTGACACAACGAATGACTTTTCGGCTAATCTTAATTTAAACATGGTTAATCAACTGTAAATCACTCAAAAAGATAATTAGATATGATATAAGTGAGTTTAAGTAAGACTACACGAGTACTCTTAGCCTTTGTGTGTATCAAAGGATTAAAGAGGGGCGGAAACGAATGAATTTCGGAAAAGCGTCTATCATTTTGGGTTCCTTGTGGAAAGTCGATTGAGGAGGTGGGTATTCGTGTAAATCCGAGCCCCGTGGAGCAATTGCCCCTTGAAAGCTCAAAAGCGCCCTCAAAACGAGCCACGAGCAATTTGGGGGCCGAAACGCTTGAATTTCGGAAAAGCGTCTACCATTTTGGATTCCTAGTAGAAAATGGAATAAAGATGGGGATTTCTGTGTAAATTTGAGCCCTGTGGAGGAATTGCCCCTTGAAAACGTAAAACCACCCGTAAAATGAGCCTCAAGCAATTTGGGGGGCAGAAACGAATGAATTTCAGAAAAGCATCTACCATTTTGGATTCCAAGCCATGTGGAGCAATATCCCCTTGAAAGAGAAAAACAACCCTAAAAACGAGACAAGAGAAATTTGGGGGCGAAAACAGATGAGTTTCAAAAAAGCGTCTACCATTTTGGATTCCTTGACAAAAATGGATTGAGGTGGGGGATTTTCGTGGAAATCCGAGCCCTGTGGAGCAATTGCCCCTTGAAAGCGCAAAACCGCCCTCAAAAGGAGCCACGAGCAATTTAGGGGCAGAAACGCATGAATTTCGGAAAAGCGTCTACCATTTTGGATTCCTAGTGGAAAATCGATTGAGGAGGGGGATTTCTGCGGAAATCCGAGCCCCGTGGAACAATTTTCCCTTGAAAACATAAAACCATCCTAAAAACGAGCCATGAGAAATTTGGGGGAAAACGAATGAATTTCAAAACGTTTGGACGAATAAGTGACTGATAACATATGCCCAGACATATGATGGTTAATTACAATACCCGGAGGAATATAATCGTGCTACAACTTAAATTCTTTGCGGTGTATCCGGTCGACACGTTAGTGGTACAATTATCCGACTCTTCAAAAATTATACATAAAACTATCCCAAATAATACTCCGACCGAGTCCTCACGCGTGTTGCTTACCCTTTTCTCCGGCTCCCGATCCTCCAGATCCTGAAGCTAGGGTAAATTATGAGATTCAATACCCATTGAATCTCAGGTAACAGTTAACCTCATGCTCAAGTATAAACAATAATATGACAGACATTCATTACATTTCAGCATTAACCATACATAGCACACAACCCATGTAAAGTTCACAACACAACAATACATAGCACACAGCACATGTAATGTTAACAACACAACAATACATAGCACACAGCCCATGTAATGTCAACAACGTTTGCACTCTCACCAGTGCCACGACAGCTTCTCATGTCCTCAGCGCTAGGAAAACATACATACGGCATTATCGTGACTATAACCCATGTAAAGCTAAATGTATATAAACAGGTGACCTAAGACCCAATATTAGCCACTATGCATGACCCAAGACCCGCCTTGTCCATGACTCTATAAATCATCCTATCACATATAAGCATACAAGACACATCATAGTTAAAGTTACAGACGCGTCGTAACTTAGTCGCGTAGCTAGCGGTACTTTCACCTTTGGAACTGATTCCGACTTTCCCGGATATTCTATAATAGTATCACCGCATTATTTCCCTTATAAATAATATCCTAAGAGATGTCATTGCCACTATTGACATTTCTACCCCTGGTGAATTTGTTATTCCATTTATACCATTTTCTATCCTAACAGGTTTTCTTTTGGTTTTTAAATGTGGTGTTATACACACAGTAAGCAAAGTCTCTTCCTCTTATCAGCAACTACATATAATCATAAGCTCCCACACTCATTCTTATGCAGCAACGTTTTGAGTGTATAAATTACCTAATATACATATACCCATACAAAGCCGCGTTTCCATTAGTATCTTCCTTCTCTTTTGTGTTTACATATAATATATATATATATGTGTGTGTGTGTGTGTATGTATGTGATGAGGACATAGGAGGCGGCATGACCAAGGCAACAAACTTGGAGGAATAAGCCTCAAGGGATATGCATGAAGGCTTCATTTTATTACTTGGCCCAAATTCTGCACTTAGTTTTATTCTTCTTACTTTTAGTTATATTTTTGTAATAAGGCTTATTGGGCTCACTTATTGGGCTTTGTGTGTAAGCATAATTAGGTTAAACTCAATATGGATGTTGTCCACTATATAAGGGAACACCATAGCCTCTTTGAGGGACGACACGAATTAAGAGTTAACCTTTTTGGTGAGAGACTAGCTTCTCTAGGGTTCTTTTGAGAATCTCTGAACTTATCAAGGGCATCGATCCTTGTGGCGTTCTTGGGCTTATCGTTCTTTGGAATTGTGGCGCCTTCCTTTAATCCATAAACTTCAGTTTTCGTTCTATATTTCGGTTTCGTATCTCCATATTCCCGTGTCCGTTTTCAGTGTTCCTTGAGCCAAAGTCGCGTTTCGGAAAGCCATCTTTCTCCTCGTTTTGGAATCAGTCGAATCCGACGTCTGTAGCGTGAGATACCTTCTGTTCTTTCAGGATGCGTTGGAGGCTAAACTTTCAGTGCGAAATTCCATTCCTTGTCGATCCAATCATCCCTTTCTTTCGGGAATCATATCAATATGTATGTATGTATGTATGTATGTATGTATGTATGTATGTATGTATGTATGTATGTATGTATGTATGTATGTATGTATGTATGTATGTATGTATGTATGTATGTATCAAAGTTTCCCATTCTTCTCAATTTCACGATCAGCAACATGTGTGTGTACTAAAAGAAACATTGGTTTTTTATCCATTCTAACCCCACGTCCCTAGGCCGTATACATATATTAATATATTTCCATTCACATAACAGCAAGTTATATGCAAAACCCTCGGCTCACCTCGACGTAGGGAACTCACAAATGAAACCATAGCTACTTTCCCAAAGACTTAATACTCAAAAACTTATGACGGTAATTAAAAGGAAGATGCCTAATGGTTACCTTTAGGTTTCAAGCTTGTAAATTGATCCTAGATGATCACCGCTGCCTCTGCTTTTGCTGGTTCGAAACAGAGCAAGGAAAAGATGATCTCTCTCTCTTTCTTGTTCTCAATTTTTAGTACTAGTTGAGCTAACAAGAGTAAGGCAGAACTAAAGAGCATGGGTGTATATATAATACACTCATGGTCCAACCAAGGAAAAAATTATGCATCGGTATATGGCGTTGAGCTCGAGGGGTATGGGAGGTCTGTATTTTTTGATATGAGAAGCATGGATGTTGCTGGACTTCCTGTTCTTGCGTGAACAGTAGGCAGCCTAAGAGATACGCTGACGAGAGAGTATTGCGTTACTGATTCTTTTTCTGCTCTTGCGTGACCTGTCTTTTTTTTTCCTTCGCTGCTCCCTGTGATGTCGTGTTCATGGTAGTCAAAATCGCGATTTAAAACGTAAAAACGCCGATTTTACGTTTTCTTAGGAGCAAAACGTTTTCGTTGTGGAGAAAAAACGTGTCCTGAGTGGAATCGGTAAAAACGTTGCGTTTTTACCCAAAATCGTAAAAACGGACCGTGTTTGGAAAAAACGCCGTTTACACATATCTGCTTTTCCCCCAAATCCCCAATTCGATTTCGGTATTTCGGTCCTATATGTCCATTATTCCATTCTGATTTTTCTTCTTCGGCATTCACTCATTTTTCCCCAGATCTGCTCGTGCTCACGCCTCACCGCCGTCACCGGTCCTTCGCTCCTTCCCAAATCCCTAATCGCATCTCGCCGTCACCGGTCCTTGCTCCTTCCCTCCGAGGCTCCGACGTAGAAGCTCTTCACCCAAATCCCAAGCTCTTCAGTCTTCACGGTTCAACACTTCAAATCGTCGAGTCATCTCATCACCGTAGAAGCTAAGCTGTGAGCTTTCTTCGAATCTTCGTCAGTTCGTCCCTGCCTGTGATACTCCAACTGGTACGCAGATATTAGTCCCAAATATCTGTCCTTTTCCCCTCTTCCCCTGTGGCCCTGTCAAGTAGTTAAGCTGTTCTTAACTTCTTAGTTCTTATTAATGTCTCTTGTGATCTTGTCTCTGTCTTTCTAAGATAATTAATCTCAATTTGAGATAATTTAAATTGCGTGGATAGACCGATAGAGGTTACGATTATCCCAACTATTAATTGACAAAATAGTCACTGAATCTTGACAGAGGCTCTGTTTGTTGGTACCTTCATAGCAAAGAAACGTACAAACTTTTATTCCTTCTTTCATGCTAGTTTTGGATCTGTTCTGTTCTTAGTTTAATTTAGAGAAAAAAGAGATGATGGGGCAAAAAGAGATTAGGGATCTGTTCTGTTTTGTTTATTCAATGATAGATACATTAGATTCATTTTTATAATGATAGATACATTTGACTTGTGAGAATCATAAATTCATAATCATATAATGTAGTTCTGTTCTGTTGTTCTGTTCTGTTCTGTTGCAAGATAGTTCTTTTCTATTGCTTTTCTGTTCTGTTGAGCCAACTACAGAATTGCTTTTCTGTTCTGTTGCAAGATAGTTCTGCAGAATCGTTTTTCTGTTCTGTTTTGAAAATGGCTTCTGCTGGAAGTAGTGCTGCAGTTCAGAGTAATTCTACACCTTCTCTCCCAGTTAGTGGAGCAGGAACATCTTCAAAAACTTACAAGAATGCTCCCGGAAGTAGAACTGATGTGGCATGGAAGCATGGTACTTCAGTTGATGGAGGTACCAATAAAATTAAATGCAATTATTGCCAAAAGATTTTACAAGGAGGTGTTTATCGAATGAAACATCATTTGGCCAACTCAAACAAAGATGTACAAGGGTGCAGATCTGTTCCTGAGCCAATCAAGAATCAAATGTTCGAAATTGTAAAGGAGTTACAAAAAAAACTAAACAAGAAATCTGGTGGCATTGCCATTGATGATGAGGATGAGGTTGTACAAGGTGGAGAAAAAAGATCACGTGATGAAGATAAGGAGAGCTCTAAGAATATCTTCAAGAAAAGAGGAGCAAGCACCCAACCTACCATCAATAATGTTTTTAAGC
Source organism: Acacia pycnantha (assembly GCA_025563575.1). Lineage (NCBI taxonomy): Eukaryota > Viridiplantae > Streptophyta > Magnoliopsida > Fabales > Fabaceae > Acacia > Acacia pycnantha. The sequence goes on from JAMWYP010000636.1 coordinate 79,721, forward strand.
AGAGTTTAAGAGAGGGTGCATGTGAGAAAATTGCTTCCTTTTTCTATAACAATGCCATACCATTCAATGTGGCACGAAGTGTTGAATTTCAAGAGATGTTTGAAATGGTTACTCGACACGGTATTGGCTTTAAGCCTCCATCCTACCATGAAATTAGAGAGAAATATTTGAAGAAACAATATACGGAGACAGTGCAAAAATATTGAAAAACATAAAGCTTATTGGAAGGATATGGGCTGCTCCTTAATGACGGATGGGTGGACAGATAAAAGGAGAAGAACGCTTATAAACTTCTTAGTAAATAGCCCAAAAGGAAGTGTGTTTTTGAAGTCAATTGATGCATCTGCTATCACCAAAACAGGTGAGAAGATATTTCATATGATTGATGAAGTGGTTGAGGAGGTAGGAGAAGACAATGTTGTCCAAGTTGTAATCGGACAATGCTGCAAACTATAAAGCAGCAGGAGCATTGTTGATGGCGAAAAGAACAAGGTTGTATTGGACACCTTGTGCGGCTCATTGTATTGACCTAATGTTGGAGGACTTTGAGAAGAAGTTGCCGGTTCATCATGAGACAATTGCAACAGGAAGAAAAATTACTACATATATATATTCAAGGACTTCTTTAATTTCCATGTTGCAATTTCATACAAATGGAAGAGATTTGGTGAGACCAGGCAAGACTCGCTTTGCCACATCCTATCTAACTTTGGGGTGCCTCAATGACAACAAAGGAGCATTGGTAAGGATGTTTACTTCAGATCAATGGATGTCTAGCAAGTTTGCTAAAACAAATGATGGCAAGTACATTGCGGATGTGGTTATGGATAGGGAGTTTTGGAAAAATGTTGTGATATGTTTAAAGGGTGCTTATCCACTTATCAAAGTGCTTCGTTTGGTGGATTCGGATGAGAAGCCAGCCTATGGGGTTCATTTATGATGAGATGGTTAAGGCCAAGGACAAAATTCAGAAAGCATTCAATGGTGTAGAAAGAAGGTAGTATAATTTTACTGAATCTAATATAACTTTTTAACTTTTGTTTGCTATTTTGAGTGTAATGTAATTTTTTATTTGTCATTCTTTACTCCTTAGTTATCAGCCGCTATGTGATATCATTGACGGTAGATGGGACAATCAGTTGATGAGGCCTTTGCATGCAGCAGGCTATTTCCTCAACCCTCAAATACAATATAGGGTAGGATTTCGTGCTGATCCCCGGTTAAAAATGGACTATATCAATGTTTAGAAAGGTTGGTGGAAAGTGCTGAAGAAAAGAAAAATTGATGATCAAATGGATGATTTCAAGCTGCAATTAGGGAGATTTGGTTCTGAATTAGCCCAAGGCGGCATTTATACAAAATCTCCAACACAGTGGTGGGAATCTTATGGTTTTGATCATCCAGAGCTTCAAAGATTTGCAATGCGTATTTTAAGCTTGACATGTAGTTCATCTGGTTGTGAGAGGAATTGGAGTGCCTTTGAGATGGTAAGTTTTCTTTAATTTGTAAATTTGGGTTTGTGTTTGCTACTTGTTGTATATTAATTGGATTTGTTTTTGTTTAGGTCCACTCAAAGAGAAGAAATCGCTTGTCACAAAAGAAAATGAATGATGTTGTGTTTGTGATGACAAATTCAAAATTGGCTAGGAAGAAGCAAGTTAGAAAAACTGGAGAATATAGCATTGATGATGTTTCATCCAAGATGAATGGATTGTGGAAAATGAAGGAACGCCTTCTAATGTTGAAGGTTTAGATGAAGACAATTTTGATAATTTAATTGAAGGAAACTTGGCTCAAGTTAGAGGAGAGGATGACACCGGTGATATTGGTGCCTTTGTAGATGATATGGAGATTCCTAATTTTGAGTTGGACAATGACGTTGATAGAAGAGAAAGAGAAGTTGTCATGCATCATTATGATGATGTAATTGAAGATCATGTGGAGCATAATGCCTTTGATGATAATGACTTGAATGATTTATTAGCTTAGATTGTGAATTGTGACAATTATTTACATTTCAGTTGGATAATGAGTGGTATTGAATTTAAATTAGACTTGTATTTTGGAACTGTATTACTATTGACTATTGAGGTTGTTTGCCTTTGTTTAAATGGTATTTGATGACAATGTTTGATATTTTGATTGATATTGCATGGATGAATATATGTATGGATGATGACAGGTGCTTTGCTTTTCTTGAATTTCTTTATATATATATGCAGGTAAAAACTACGTTTCGTTTTACGATTTTACGTTTTACGATTTTCACTACCATGGTCGTGTTCTATTTTTTTTAATGGATATTAGAAAGTAGGGATATGAATATTTGGCTGTCATGTTTAGCTGTCACGAGTTGGGCTAGAGAGGTTTAAGTGGGCTGATGTAAAGGTGCACTAGTTTGGCTAGAATGTGAATTCATATACATTGCTGCTCACTTTCACGTGTTGGGCTTAATGAATTGAAATAAACAAGAATGGGCTTGTGCCATTTAATTGCAATTATTGGTTAATCTTGGAAAATAAGTCCTTAATTTAATATAAGAGTTTTTCTTTATCAATTACTTTTTTTTTTCCTAAGCCATACCATATGATTTCTAAAATTTTTAGGCATAATTTATTCCTTATTTAAATTATCCTTCCCAAATAATTTTCCTAGCCATAAAATATTTATTCTATAATTTTTAGGCCTAAATTATTTCTTACTTAAATTTATTCTTTTTCCCAAAATAAATTAATTAAGGGAAACTAAGTCTAAATTTCCAATAATTATTCTCATAATTATTTTAAGCCAAATTTCAAAAATCAATTTCCCATATAATATTCAAAAATCCAAATCCCAAAATTTGGGATGTGACATTTGTCCCCTCGTTAATTTAAATTTCGTCCTCGAAATTTGAACTTATAACTTCTGGGAATTATTCTAGACATCTAGTCTATTTCCTTTCATATGTATACTCACCTAACACATAATTCATCATACTACATCCTTATCAATTTTGTACTCAGGTGTAGAATTCGACCATACAGGACCCACTGGTCCATTCTCCGAGCGCTTGGTTACTCAGGCTTCTATGCCCGTTACAATCCGCCTTCTAGCTCATTCCACTACCACAACACTGGATATTCTGGCCTTACTGATCAGGAAATCACCTTTATGCCATAGGCATCTCAACTACCACCTGATACAGTCTAAACATTCTGCCAGCCTCACAACATTCTTTGGACATACTGATCCCAAAGTCACCATACATGAGTATTCCACACAATGCTAAACACATAGGTCTTATGGTCTAGGAACACCGTACCATGTAAACTTGCACACCAGGTCTTACCTTCTCGAGCCTTTGCTTAACTATCCTGTGTCTGAGCATCCACAACTTAAGCTCTCAAACCATTTTTCTCTTATTTAGCACACTGACAATTCTTATCTGACCTACCCGTTCAAATCTCTAGACCATTCTAACCGTTTCTGTTCCGGTATCATTATTATCATCAATTGCACCGCTTTTCATTTCAACACAATAGCATTGACAATCTTGTCATCGCTACCCAAAACTATGATGTTTGTCTCATTTTCAAATTTTCACACGTTGAAAATTTTTGTAGTCGCAGTAAATTTCACAATCCGCACCACACCAAAAGTGATAGTGCTATCATATTTTCAAAACTTAATTGCTACCAACACAATTTGTGAAAACACATTCACTGCCGTAGTGGTTTCAGAAAACATTTACAACCAACACATTTTTGAGCGGGATAATTTATTTCACAAATTTACCAATTGAGAACACACACCACCACTTCAACCACTTGGTACAGTGACTTATCCCAATCCCTACATCCGTTCACTGCATCCCTCCGGCCTCAAAGAGTCACCAAGAATCAACAGTACCTTTAGCAAATGTGGAAGAGTTTTCGTCCCCCCCATAAGAGACCCAGTGTCCACACTGGCACATACAATAACGGGCCACCCACCGGAATCCCATACCGGGACAAAGGACCATCGTCCACGGAGCCCTGCTCCAAACGCCTGCGTGGGTGCCGACGCCTCTTTATGTAATGGCCCACCACCGTGGAGGACCCAGTCCACGACTGCCATCCCCAGGGCCTAACCCCCTGCACGCGTGGTGTTCGACCAGACAAGGCAAAATGTTTCGGATTGGGTGCATTCACTGCTGGTGCGATTTTCAGCCTCTCAAAACATATCCCCTCAATTTTCAAATCTCTTGTTCAAAAGAGTTTTATCAATGGCACGCGACTCAAAAATATTTTAAACACATCTGGCAAGAACCCGCAAACTGAGTACGTCTACAACAGTTTGTAGCCTCTTCCAGTTCTGTAATCATTCCAAAACATCTGGCAAAAACCAGCAAACCGTGTACGTCTACAACAGTCTCTGGCCTCTTCCAGTTCTATAAATATTCCAAAAACATCTGGCAAAAACCAGCAAACCGTGTACGTCTACAACAATTTATGGCCTCTTCTAGTTCTGTACTGCTATCACAACCACATAGTTCAAAATCAACTTTCAAATTCTGGGTTCTACCAAACCCCTTTTATAAGACAACATCATTTCAAAAAGTGACCCTTACTGTGGTCTTGAATTCTACTAAAAACATTTCATTCGAACACTCAGTTTCGAAAATTCATAAGTTTGAAAAAATCAATTCCAAAAATTTCAAATACAGTAGGTGCATCGGCAAGTTTTTTAAAAAAATTAATTTCAAACAAATCCAGGAACCAGACAACTAATCTTAGATGGTCATCAATGACTAAGGCATTCTATCTCAGCTTTTCGACCATTTCCAAGACATTATTTGTATCTTTCGGGCTTTACGACCTCTTCGGCCATTCTCTAGGCACACCCAGTGCAATTCTATCCTAGCCTCCCAGCCATTTCAGGACATTTCCCGTAATGGGCTTCTGCTAGCCTATGAACATATCAGTCTCATAGGACTTAAGGCTTCCTAACGAATGCATGTCAAGTTTGGCGACTTAAGAACATACTAGTACAGTAGGTCCCACTGCCCACCATTAAACTCATGACATGAACATTCTTAAAAGTTGAGAGATACATGCCACCACTTTGTCCTTACCAGAATAATCCCCAATCACTTGCTGCTTCAAAACTTCGGATCCAACTGATCCACGGCCATCATATCCCTCTGACCTCACGCCGAGTCACCAGTCATCAGTTGTGCCGACCACCGTTGTGGGCCATACACCTCCCAATGTGGAAAGAATCTTAATTTCTGGATTGAGGTATTTATTTCGGGTGCGCGCTTTCGCCTCTAAAAAACTTATTCATTTGGAGCCATCTAATATGGCGCCTTTGATATTGGTCCAGTACTAGGCATCAATCCAATAGTGAATTCAACTTCCCTTACTGGAGGTAACCTATTGAGATCTTCTAGAAACACCTCAGGGACTTTATTCTCAACTAGAATGTCTTCTAGTGAGGGTCTAGTTCTTGCCTGGATACCATGATACAATACATGTCATACAACACTGGAGCACCCCCTAGTGATATACGAGATCACGTAAACCTTTTCTTTAGGGAACCCATTAGATATGAAATTCGTTACAATGTACTTACCTTGAGAGTCGTTACACTGGTAGCTCTACTCTATGGTTCGTTGTCATGGCGGCTTCATTCTACGGTTCCTCGTCACGGTGGCTCCGCTCTACGGCACTTTACTCGGTGCTTCACTCAGTCTTTCTGGACGGGTCACCTTTCCGTCACAAGATCTTCTGTAGGTAGACCTTCTCGATTAGAACTCCCATAGGTAGCCCTCTCCAATCAAAATTTCCCATAAGTAGCTTCAGTTAATCGTCTCTGAATTATTATAACGAGAACTCATATCTTTATTAGGTTCCTAACCTTTAATGGTTCCATAATTCGTTGTCTTTAACTCTACCATCTCATCTGGGGTCATTATATATATGGACTATCTGTCCAACTCCAGGCATAATTTTTATCTCAATTTCTCCCTATCGGGTAATCACCCACTTCTTCGGGAACCTATTAGCCACTAGGTCGTCACTATGGTTATCTGTCCCAATCATGAGACCATAACTTATGGCTACTGAGGTTCTAACTATCATATGGTTTTATTGAGGAACTAATTCCCAGGTATTGGAACCTAAGGTAACCTCAATCAATCATACTTCTCAGGGTTCCTACTCTCGGTACTAAAACCTAGGTAATGCTTAATCATGCCTTAATCTAAACACAATCTCTGCTTAGATCATATCCAAACCCATCATTACTATATCTGTCTGCATGGTATCCCAAAGGATCACCACGTTTCATACTGCAAGGTATTCAAGCTTTAGCTTAGAGGATCTCAAATCTCTATGCTACTTCCCAGGGGTTAAAAATCCTGAGATTTCTCTCACCTAAGCACGCCTAACTTCGAAGCAATTATCAGATCTAGGGTACTAATACCGGTATACATACCTCTGGGTACTAACTACCCATCTATGTACCAATCCAAGTACAACATATCTGGCTTCCCCATAAATGCTAAGTATTGTCCCCTTGATATCCATTGCACCCTTTTATGTAAAAGACCACCACCGTCAAGAACTCAATCAAAGACCCCCGTCCCCGGAGCTACGCCTCGCTGCACGCATGGTGTCTAGCCCCTACTAGGCAGGAATTGTTTCCTCAGGGAAACTTAGTCAATAAGTTATTGTTCCTACAGGGAAACCTAAACAGGTAAGTTACAATTCCTACAGGAAACTTAAGCAGACCACTTCTTCCTGTACTCCTTCCCTTTTTAAATTGTGTTGCGAGAATTTAATTTAGACCTTGACTTCTATATCAGGAGCCCTAGGGTTAGCAATAGAACCCATATTTTGTGCTACCTCGTCTGTCTTTCCTGTATCACATAACCAGGGCTAAATCAGTACTCTTTCCAAAACATGTCCAAACGTCGCTCTGATACCACATCTGTAACGCCCCTAATTCCTACGTCCATTATGATGTCCATTTATGTCCTAAATCTCTTATTAGACTAATTGGTGTGAAATTATCAGAGTAAAGGCGTTAACAGATCAGAGTGAGTCGCAACAGAGAGCATGCATAACGTTTCGACGAATGAGTGACTGATAACATATGCCCAGACATATGATGGTTAATTACAATTCCCGGAGGAATATAATCATGCTACAACTTAAATTCTTTGCGGTGTATCCGGTCGACACGTTAGTAGTACAATTATCCGACTCTTCAAAAATTATACATAATACTATCCCAAAATAATACTCCGGCCGAGTCCTCACGCGTGCTGCTTACCCTTTTCTCCGGCTCCCGATCCTCCAGATCCTGAAGCTAGGGTAAATTCTGAGATTCAATACCCATTGAATCTCAGGTAACAGTTAACCTCATGCTCAAGTATAAACAATATATATGACAGATATTCATTACATTTCAGCATTAACCATACATAGCACACAGCCCATGTAAAGTTCACAACACAACAATACATAGCACACACACTACAAAAACCGGGTGTTTGTCGCGGTTTATTTGTAGCGAAATATCAATAACCGCTACAAATTATATTTTGTACCGGTTTTTTCACTAAATCACAACTAATTAGTAACGGAAGCCTTGACGGCATGTCGTTTTTGTTTATTTGTAGCGGTTAACGAAAACAAGACCGCAACAAATTTGGCGCCACCTTGGCGCGCAATGGCAGGAATGTTTGTTACGTGACATTTGTAGCGGTTATTTGATACTAACCACTACAAAATTGGGGCCAACGCGGCGCCAACTTTGCTGCAGTGTATTTCTAGCGGTTGCATCACCACAACCGCTACAAATATACGAACGACACAATTTTGCCGCGGCCACCGTGAAGAGCGACATTAACCGGTCAAAATCTAAAGTTTTGTAGCGGTTTAATTCCTAACCGCTACAAATATTCACCCTATACATACCACGTCTCCGTACATCAATTATAAAAATTAAAGAAATTACTAAATCTCTGCTTGTAACTGAATGAACTATCTCGCTTGGTCGTCGAAGACATGCACATATCAGCAGCTCTGATCTCCTATCTCGGGTGATAAGAGCTGCAGATATTTGCCTCTCTCATCCTTGCGAGGAAATTCGTTCAGTGACAAGCGAAGGTTTACTCATTTCTTTGGCGTTTAGACTTCTACTCTTCTGAGAACAGTCCAACATGCGACTGGAGATTGGGTTCCATTATAGCCACCTTTGTCTCACGAAAATATCTCTGATGAAAATGACTCAGCAAGTTTTTCGTGGGAGATCGGCGGCTATACTGAATCCGAATCCCCACGGACATGTTGGACTATTTTCGGTGACTTCATTATGTTTAATTTATTACTGTCGACACTTTTGGAAAACTTAAAGAAAAAAAATAAATGAATTGTGATTTGTTAGGGGTTATGGATAATAACCGCTGCACTGCAAGGGTCACTTGTGTTGTAGCGGTTACGTAACCATAACCGCTACGTATTGCAAGGGTCGCTTGTTTTGTAGCGGTTCCTAACCGCTACAAAAAATCACGAAGAACGAGGCATATTTGTAGCGGTTGCTGCGGCGTTGACGTTGGAACCATTACAAATATTTGAATTTTGTAGCGGTTACCAAAGAAACCGCTACAAAATTCAAGCGGTTTTTAAACAGTACTTTCTCATTTTCAAAGTCACAACTTCTAACGGTTTTGAGTTTTCACCATTTTTACCTTTCAACCTACCTTTCAACTTTCACTTTTAAACTTCTACCTTTCAACATCATGGCACAAGATAAGGGAAAGGGGAAAGCAGTTGTCCCCGAGAGAAGGGCTTTAAGGGGCAGCAGTAGTAGTAGAGGGGCCCGGGCGAGAGGGCGTGGGGCTCAAAATATACACACGCCCTCTCAGCCCACGCCCTCTCAGGGGCAGGACGAGTTTGTCGGGCTCTTCGCCGATGAAGAAATTCCACACCCGGAGACCCTAGAGACCGTAGGGGGAGATCGAACAGCAAGTATGTCGTTGGACGACTTAGACGAGAATGAAGAGATCCATATTGACATTCTCATAGTGGATGTGGAGCAGTTCATCGACCAGGAAAACCAGCGGGACCACGGGAACCCCCGACCGGCGTCTTCGCGTTCCACCGGATTTTTGGTGGATGTCGAAGGTATAGGTGATTTGTTTTTTGGGAGAAATTAATTTAAAATCGGTACGTTTAATTCACTTTTTTTAAACGTAGTTATAGTAATTGTTTTTGTAATATTGTAGATAGACTTGGGAACATCAGCAAGATGACGCTGGATGTTTTCGCCCTCACTCAGATGGACGGGGAGAGGGCCGGGTTTTGGGTCATAGTCCCGTGGAACGAGGACACAGAGTAGGTGATCGGCAGCGGTAGTCACCTGATGCACCGATTCCTGTCAGAATTTGGTGGGAATTGGGCATGGTTCCCGATATATGCTCATGATTGGAAGCAGGTGACGAAGGACATGAAGGAAAAGGCGTTTGCCGAGATTCTCCAGGTATTCAATGTTGTTTAAATAAATGTTACATGTTAATAGTTATAAGTTTTAGTTTCTTTATTTCTTATTTATTTCTTAATTCATTAATAATGACATTATGATATAGACAAGGTTTAAACTGCACGAAAAGCATAAGAGGTACGTGCTGATGAAATTGGGGGAAGGGTGGAAGAGCCGGAGGGGTCGTCTCTACAACCGTATGAATGGAGATGACACTATTCCTCTGCAGCAGCTGATCGAAAAAGTCCCAGACGGCGTGGACCCAAATCACTGGGCGGCTTTCGTCCATTATAGGAGGGGTGCAGACGGACAGGTACCTTTTGTAATAAATTATAGTTTAATTTTGTGTAAACATTATTTAATTTGAAGGTTAAATAAAGTTTACTTTAATTTTGTTGAAATGTCATTTAAATTAATTTATTTTTTAAAATATATTTTAAATTAAAATTTTGTTTCCTCCTCCTTGCAGGCTCTGTCGCAGAGGAACACAAGAAGCCGGGCAAAGCAGAAGGTCTATCACACGGCAGGGACCAAGACGTTTGCTGTGACCTACAGTGAGATGGTATGTTCAAAGTTAACATGCTGATTGTTTGTTTTTGAAATAACAAAGTTTATATTGTTTTAATTCTTTCAGCAACAGAAGGCTCGGGAGGAGAACCGTCAGACGCACTATGGGCAGTTGTTCACACGCACCCATAGACACCGTGATGGGACGCCGACCTCTGAGGCAGCAGAGGAGATAATAGTAAGTTAAAAAAACATTTTTTATATAATTAATGTTGTATATTTAAATTGATTTAATTATTTTATTAATCGTTCATCAACTCTATGCGTCAAGCCCGGATTGAGAAGAGTGAGGCAGAGCTGCGAGCGTCGCAGACCCCGGAGTCACAGGAGTCTGTGAATCCAATGGCCCCATTGAAAGCTGCTGTGGGCCCAGTCGAGCATCCTGGGTGCGTTAAGGGCATAGGACTTGGCGCTAGGCCTAGTATGATGTACCCCAAGGGCTCCAGCTCTGATACTCCCGGACCCTCCAGCTCAAGAAGGCCACCATCGGAGGCGGTTGATGCGCGGGTTGATGCGTTGGTCGCCGAAAGGGTTGCTGCACGGGATGCCGAGCATGAGGCCAGGAATAGGCGCATTAAGGAAAGAGTCGACCGTTGGTACGCTAGTCATAGGCAGCGATGGGATGCTGTTACCGGGGCCTTGACAGAGCTGTTACCTGAGAGACGGTTTCCATCTCCCGAGCCTCCCCCTTCGTTCATCTATGAGGAATCCCCCTCGCATGCTGCTGATGACGAGGACGTTGTCAACTCTGGTCGCGCACACCCCCCTGAGACAGGACTTGATGATCATGCTCCTGATAGTTAGTTTTTATTTTGAACACTTTATTTTGTACCGCTGAATATTTGCTATGTGCATTTAAATATTTGGTTTGTTTAACCTATGATTTTGTTAATATTTGTTATCATTAATTTTGGTACGTTATTTCAAAACTTATAACTTATTTATATTACTTATAGTCAAATAAATAACGTAGTGAAAAATATTTTTAAAAATTTAACCCTAAATATAAAATAGGGACAATCAATTTTGTCGCGGTTATTGTAGCGGTTCTTGAACTAACTGCTACAAATTTGAATTTTGAAAGGGCACCACATTTTGTCGCGGTTGTTGTAGCGGTTCATCAACTAACCGCAACAAATTTGAATTTTGAAAGGCCGCCACATTTTGTCGCGGTTGTTGTAGCGGTTCATCAACTAACCGCAACAAAATTGAATTTTGAAAAGTGCGCCACATTTTGTAGCGGTTGTTGTAGCGGTCACCTAACCGCTACAAAACTCTGGCAGGATTATGGATTCAAATTTGTCGCGGTGATCAACCGCTACAAATATGTCTCGTATGTGTGCAACGGTTGTTGTAGCGGTTTTTTAACCGCGACAAAGTGTTCCATGCATTTAAAGAGCTCAAGTTCTGCTATGGGTGTAATTAAACATTGTATCCACATTTATGTTCTATCCTAGATTTGTTTGTTACATATGGATAAGTCATGGATCAAGCTGCCGTGTAGTTCACCTGTATATTTAGCGGGATTGGACACTTTCTTAGATTTCGCCTCTCTCACGCTAGCATTAATGGCAAGATCGTGTGTCCTTGTTTGCGATGCAAGTTTAAGAAGTGGCAAACACGAGATTGTGCTTTGGAACATCTTCTTATAAAGCCTTTCCCAGAAGCATATACATTCTGGGAGGTTCATGGTGAGCAACGTGGTATGAGATATGGGCTTCATCTTCCTCGAACCTCACAAGTAGGAAATCAAGTACATCAAGATGATCCGGTTAATGAAGCTGTTCGTGATGCTTTTGGTGTTCAAGACGACAACTTCACAGCAGAAGTGCAGGGTCCAGAACCTGTTTTCTTCAGGAATGATGCAGCTCGGGAATTTTTCAGCCTCATGGATGAGAGCGATCGTCCTTTGTATCAAGGTTGTCAGAAATACTCAAAGTTATCTTTTCTGATCAAATTGTACCATATCAAGTGCATGTGTGGGATCACTGATAAGGCAATGTCGATGTTCCTGGAATTACTTCGAGATGCTTTCCCTGACGCGGACATTCCCTCATCCTTCTACGAGGCGAAGAAGATAATCAACAGATTAGGCTTGAACTACGAAAAAATAGATGCCTGCCCAAACGACTGCATGCTTTATTGGGGAGAGGACGCTCGGAGGGAGACTTGTAAGAAGTGCCACATTTCGAGGTTTAGGACAGTTCGGAAAAGGAAGAAGCATAAGAAGAAACCTGCAAAGATTCTAAGGTACTTTCCTTTAAAACCTCGCTTACAAAGATTGTTTATGTCGTCTAAGACAGCTGAGCATATGAGGTGGCATGAAGATGATAAGAATCAAGATGGGAAACTCAGACATCCACGAGATGCTGAAGCGTGGAAAGCGTTCGACTCAGTCTTTCCAGATTTCACGGCGGAACCTAGAAATGTTCGTCTTGCTTTGGCGACCGACGATTTTAATCCGTTTGGGAATCTTAGCACAAGCTATAGTATATGGCCTGTGATGTTGAAACCCTACAACTTGCCCCCGTGGATGTGTATGAAACAAAGCTCCTTCATTATGTCCATGATCATTCCAGGGAAAAGGCACCGGGAAATGACATCGATGTGTATCTCCAACCTCTGATCAAGGAGTTGGTGGAGTTGTGGAATTAGGTGGTGGAGACGTACGACGCGCACGAGAAGACACTTTTCAACTTGCGTGCGGCCTTGATTTGGACGATAAGCGACTTTCCTGGCCTCGGGACATTATCCGGGTGGCATGTGCATACCGGCCGTGCGTGCCCAGCTTGCAATTTTGACTCTGACTCAGTGCACCTTCCCCACAGACGTAAGTGGTGCTTCATGGGTCATCGGAGGTTTCTTGATGGTATGCACAAGTTTAGGTTGCAATGCAATCATTTTAATGGGCAACAGGAAAAAAGAGGACCTCCTCAGAATTTATCTAGTGAAGAAATCATAGAGCAGCTTCAGGATGTTGATGTTGAGTTTGGGAAAAGAGACGATCCGGAAAAGGCCGGGACAAAGACTGTTCCTGACGGGTATTCAAGAAACATATCACGATGTATTGACTTGCAGGCTCGAAAGGTTATAGGACTGAAGAGTCATGACTTACATGTGCTTATGCAACAATTACTTCCGCTGGCCATGAAAAATACATTGCCTCTCGATGTGTCTCTCGTTTTGGTCGAGCTTTGTACCTTCTCTCATGAAAAATGACGGAGGAGCTCGACCAGCTGCAGCAGAAAATCATTCTTACGCTGTGTCATTTGGAGATGATCTTTCCTCCGTCATTTTTCACGGTCATGGTTCACCTGACAGTACACCTTGTTCACGAGACAAAGCTTGCTGGCCCAGTTCAGTACCGATGGATGTATCCTATTGAGAGGTACTTGTTTAAAAATAATTACTTTAGCATTACTCCCTAGTCACATGTTTAACCAATGATGCATCAAAATTACTTTAGCATTACTCCCTAGGCCCGCTTGACCACGCCCAAAGATTTACGGCATACAATGTCAATGGTTTTAAGTTTTGCACCGTCTCACGAGATCAGGGATTGCTGACCCAAAACTCTGGTGTATATGACATGTTTGGGACGAGGAGTTATGCGAAGAAGAAGGACGGAACATGCGGTTCGGTGACATCCCGTATTATGGAAGGCTGCTTGATGTGGTCAGGATAAGTTACACAGGCCTTTTCACTATGACGTTGTTCAAGTGTTTGTGGGCGAATACCACAACGTCCAGGGGACTCACGACTGACGACTTAGGCATCACATCAGTGAATTTTGTTGGATATGATTAGTTTTGATGATGTCTTATATAGATGTCATTCTTAAGAGCAAAAAGGTTGCATACTACATTTATCTTATACTTTGACTGATTCTTACATTTAATGTAGATGTAATGTTGACATGATCAAGATGGGAGTTGGAAGATGAAAGAACTTGCTCAATGGAATAAGAAAATCATCATACAAGTTCTTAGATTGACTCTAGAAGCCTCCACGATGATATGAAAGTTGGAATGGCTCAAATCGGAGTTAAAACAAGCAAAATCAAGGTCCAGAAAGTCAAAACTCGAGCCAGAGGAAGCCCAGACTCGAGCCAGCAATATTAACCTCGAGTTTGCCTCAAAACTCGAGCCAGAATCATTTGACTCGAGCCAATCGTGCCTCTTCAGTACCTCTGTTTCGCGTTTCAGCTGGCGACCTCTGGTAAATCAACAATATCTCTCAAACCAGAGATCGGATTGAGGTGAAACCAATTTTTTTGAAAACTAGACTTCCAATGCGTCATTTTGAAATAAGATTCAAGTCTAAAGGAGTTCGGATGAGAGAGATATGAATTTTGGAAGATGATAGTGAAATCAACGTTACACAGCAGACCAAGCTTCGGTAATTTGGGGTGTATCTCACAAACGACAAATCCCATTGATCTTAAATTGGTGGCATATGAAAGTAGAGATTTTGAGAGCGTTCCAGGGATATATATAATTTGCTCAATTGTAAATTCAT
>JAMWYP010000637.1:0-94188 GCA_025563575.1 Acacia pycnantha
GAGCTAGTGACTCGCTGAGCAAATGGGGCTCCTTTCTGGTAATACCTGCCTTGGATGCATCGCTTGGTCCGTCACGCCACCGCTTTTACGACTTTCTCTCGGGCCGGTATCCTTCTCCGGTCCTTATCCCGCTTATTGATGACCGAGGTCTTTTTCTGGATTCCTCCTGTGTCGTCGGAATGAGGCCGAGCTAGTCGTTCCATGGAGCTCTTCGTCCTTATGCCCTTCATCTCTAAGCCGGTTTCATTTCTGCATCATATTGCTCCTCAAAGATTCGTTGCATCTCCACCGCCATATGGCATTTTGTCGTTCCAATTCTTCCCGAATAATCTGCGTTGTCATCCTCGTTGAGCCGATGCCGCTTTTCCATGTTGTCCATCCGCCGAACCACCGATCCTGGAGAGTCATTCAAAGAAGGCATGTTTCTGACGGTTAATATGGAATTCATATTCGAGCCGGGGGATGCCCCTGGACCTGAAATACTGCCGACCTCTCGCGACACCCGACCGGGACGCTGCGAGCTGGGCTGTGTCCCGGGCTTGATCTCGACTCGCCCTTCTTCACGATTTTGTTCGAAGTTTCCCAAATTGAACTGGGGATCGCCCGATCCGAATGAAGACCGCCCTTCCGGCGGATGCGCTGGCCGAGGCACATTAGTGCGACTTACGTGGATGCCACAAAACTGGTGGTTAAGAGTAGCTTTTAAAGTTCTCGAGAATCGATCTTTCGACGATCCCCACTGGCCTCGCGCCAATGTTCTGTATAGAACACGCACGCTCAGCCTCAAGGGCTAGGTGTGATTGATATCGGATCGTATACGTAGCCGGCCCGGTATCATAGGGGAGATAATAGCGACAGCATTGATCACTGTACATCAGGGGGCTATTCGCCTTGGGGTGATGTGTGCACAAAGTGAGACCGAGATGATAAAGAATGGACCAAATGAGTCGTGTTTGTGTGCATGGTTGGCAATCCCGAATTTATAGATTACCTAGGGGTTTTGTCCCTCTCTCTTGCATTATGTCGTCGTGCGCCTCCTCATATCTTGATCGTGTGCACCTTTATCCCGCATGATTCCTGCATTATCGCCTTACGATCATGGGTGATTGGTAATTTACATATTTCGTGGAAGGCTTCCGCTTTAGAGCCTTTCAATTGGGCCCCACACAAACTAGGCCCATTATTTGGGTCCATAACAAAGTATTTAATTTATTTGATAAATTAAATAACTAAAATAAATAGAGATATCGTATCTCAAATTTAATTTTCGAATAGAGATATCACATATACCATTTAATTTGAATTGAGATATAGTATCTCGTGTTTAATTAAATAGATAGATATCATATTTCAGTAATTTAATTTATAAAGATAAATTAAATTAGCAAGGCTTTTAGTTTGGATTAAATAAATAGATCACGATTAGATCTATTTGACAAGATTTAATTAATATATTATTTTAATCCAAATTTGAATTTCAAGATTAATTTAGATTAATTTAGAATATTTTTAATACAAAATTCAATTAAAATTTCGAAATTCTATTAAATGAAGATTTAGTCGTATTAAAATTAGACAAACGAGCTGCGAAAAGAAAGCCCTAGATAAGAGACGTGAGACGCAAAACAAAAAGGCGCTAGTACGCCGCTATGCGTCTGTGTTGGAGTGTTGTTCCGCCAGGATACCTGGAGAGGGAGTGGATTCGTAGATTCGGCTCTTGTTGATCGAGTAGGACGCACACGAGTTCGCAAAGGTACGATTTCTAATGAAAACCGATTTAAACGTCGTTGATAGATCCCTCTCTAGGATTTGTGAAATTTTAACGGATGAAATACTTAAACTGTGTACGGATCCCTATGGATGATAATGAAACTTTCAAGATATATTTCTATAAACTTTCATGTTGAGATGTTTTTTTGCATTTTGAAAATGTTCATATGCCAGCTCTTATTATTTTTGAAAAGGACTTTGTCAATAGATTGAATTTGAATGGAATCTTTGATATATTGTTTGTGAACTTTCATATTAGGGTATTCTATTATAAAGCATTTGATATGAGCTATTATTATATTAAAAGAAGACCTTTTTATTGATTTTGATTAATTGACCACATATATGCTTGAAAACGCTTTAGAGAGGATTGGGCCACAAAAAACGCCTAAGTTACTATTAATAGTATTGTTAGCTAGTCCTTAGTGCACCATGGTTAATTTTGAGCTTGGTTGGCATTTTTGTAAGGCTGCCATACACGACACTTGATATTTGTAAGCTTAAATCCCCTGCGCTTGTTATTCAGTGGGTCTTGTACTTGCTCTTGTTTCGTGGCCTTGGGTTGCGCTTACTTGGTTACTTACTCTCGTGACTGTGTGTCCACACTTGAGTTCCGTGGCTTTAAGTTGTGATAATTAATTACCTCGTAGACTATATGTTCATGTTTGTTATTTTGTTGTGTTGAAATCCTACGAAAAGATGAGGTTTGATATTGTCCTTTTGTCTCGATTACAAATATACAATTTTTTTTCCTACTTTGTACTCAACTTTATTCAACCAATGATCTTTTATATAGTTTCTTTTACCTCTTTGATGGTATATTACAAGAATTGAATAGTATTATGATATTTTATTATTCAAAGTTAAAATACATTAAAATGATTTCCTTCAGATTCATTGAATTATATAATTGAGATGTTATTTACTAGAAAATATATATTTTTGGCCCTTAAATATAATGTAGCTGATCTTATAACTCCTCCCTCGCTAATCATTGGGGATTCTTTTCGCCGATTTGAAGTTGAAGTGTCATTTGAATAATTCTAATTTAATATAATGAAAAATTCTAAATTTATGTATGTAATTAGAGCTCCACATTGACCATAACTAGGATCCTCGCCTTATTATTGTTTTGTATAATTGTTAAACTCGTGCTGATTTTGCTATTTATAGTTTTAGGGAGGCTTCTTTAACCTGGAAGACTTTATAATGTGTAGTGTAAACATGTATATATTTAAGTATGATAAATTTATATATTTAAGGTTTGAGAAACGTGGTGTGTCACATCTCATTTTTGAGGTGTGACAACAAAAAAATCCAAACCACCTAACCACTACTAAGATTTCAGCCATTTTCTCTACAAAATCAATCAAATCAAATCCACTAAACTCAACAATATCAAATCAAACCTAGAAAAGATATCTTCAATCTCTTAAACAAATAAACAACCAGATTAAATCCTCAGAAAACAAAAGAGTTCACTACAAAAAAAGGTTTCGCGACGGACAAAATCCGTCCGAAAAAGGGCTTTTCATCACAAAACGCATTTTGCAACGGATTTTGTCCGTCGCAAATCCCTTGTCGCAATTGCGTGACGAGTTTCTGAAAATCCGCCACAATTGCGAGGATTGATTATCCGTCGCAATTGTGACGGTTAAAAAAATCACGTCGCAATTGCGACGGATAATATCTTTCGCCACGCTTACATGTATATAAAAACTCGTCGCAAATATTTTTTTTTTAAAAATAAAATTACTTTTTTAAAAAAAAATTAATTTTTTATAATTAATTTGTTTTAAAAAAACTAATCGTGTTATAAATATATATATATATATATATATATATATATATATATATATATATATAAATAAGAATTCAAGATAAAGAGTTTTACATGTAGAGAAAACAAAATATAAATAATATTGTCCCGAATAACATGTACTAAAAAGTAGTCTAAACAAAGAACATTATAATCATCATCACCACTACCATCATCGCATTGTCACCACCACCACCAACGTTGTCACCATCACCAGAGGTCGGCCCCTGTTTTTCATTGGGACATGAGTTGAAGCCGCATCCGCCTTACCATCTCGCGTGTCTCATGCAGCCCTATGCACGCGACTCGGACCAACGCCTTCATCTTCTTCATCTCATCTACAAAAATTAGGAACTACATTTATTTTTTGTACTTTATTCAAATAGAATAAGGAATGAAAATGTAACAATCACCTCTTATAGGTGTCCTACAAGCAAAAAAATACATCACAGATAAGCCATGTGAAATGAAATAAATATATGCTGATGTCTGAAACAAAGAATGCAATATAAATATCTCACCGCTACTTGTTGCGCCTTGGTGTTAATCCAGCGCGGCTCACTCCCTTCAGACTGCTGGGAATGGGTATGCTCAAAGGCAATCCAACCAACATCTTTCGAGCAACATCCTCGAGCGGTGCTCGCAAACACAAATGATGAGCGTTAATTAATTGTTTCAAAGAACAAAATATTGAATACTTAAATACAAAATAACGTGTACTAACAATTTTTCGTTTATTCTCACTCATTGAATGGAGCCAATACGTGATAGAAGGTCCTTCCATTTTGGCCCTATTTTGCTTATTTTTCTAATTTTTATTTTGAAATTTCTCTACCTGACGCCCAATTTTGAAGTAATTGGTCGCCAGCCTCAAGTTGAATCCAATCTTGCATGCCTCTACCTCTTCTTAATTTAAAGAACTTCTCGACAACCACCTAGCAGCTTCCGTAGTTATGCTTTTAATGTCTTCACGATGTTGAGGCAACGTCTTAAACTTATCTTGAAAATCAATGACAAAACAATCAGTGGTCCAAATTTTAAAAGTACTTAATCATTTTACATTTGGATAAGAAATTAATAACCATAAAACACATAACTTACCAAGAACTCATTGAACCAAGCATCCCAATGATCCTTAGGAATCTTTGACCAAGTGCTGTAAGGCAGATTGAAGTTACAAAATATTTGGTTTGAGATGATAGTAGACACCTCATTATTTGGTAGAAATATGAACAAAGAGGATATGATGGAAATATTAGCATAGAAACTAAAGGTAGAAAATCGTAACATTATTATTGCTAACTTTACGTGACTTACTCGATGGTGCCAACAGACACATCCAAATCTTTCCTCGTTGTAGGATCTACCGATCCCCGATTGGTTCCTCGGAAGAACTACCTACTTCCCAACTCCGGCCTCGAGGCGACGTAGTGTCAAGGAAGGAATATCAACTATTGAAGATGCTTGTACATAGATGATTTTAGAAAACTAAACATATGTAAATCAATTAGAAATGGTAAAGTAAACCTGCTCGCTCCTTCTTGTGGACTATGGGAAGGTCTCGCCCACCTCTACCACCTATAAAAGAGTCGGTAGTAGACGGCGACGATGACATATAAAGAGACGGTGACGATGACATATAAAGTGACAATGAAGATGACATCTCAAATAGCGGAACCTCTCGGGAAGCGCCGATCTCTCCGCCTACGAAGTCTCATAATCGTCGAACTCAGATTCACTATCAGAGTAAATCACTTCTGCCTCATCGTCTAATTCTTCATCGTCAATTTGGATAGGAATCAACTCTAACTCGCAGCCGAATTAAACAGATTGCTTGGTACATCTTCGTCGGCACTATTTATGGGGCGTACATGTTCCACATCGCCTGAACGGTTCGTGCATACCGTCATTTGTTTCTGACTCTTTCGACTGGGGTATAATATTCTGTGCTTTGGTTTTGATAACTCCCCTCGACCCTTGACGAGATGCTGGGGTATAAGGTTTAGTAAACTTGTTCACCTGTTGAGCAAGGATGAATGGGTCATAACCAACCGTATATCTCCATGACCAAGTGGATCTCAACATTTCCATATTTGTCCACTTTTTTCCCACGCTGATCTGTTATTAAACCACTCACACTTAAACGTAGTCACCACCTTGTCCCACCGGTAATGCAACCGAATTATCTCGATTAACTTCCCGTAGTAGGCTCCTCGACCCCGTCAACTTGGTCACCTCGACAACATACACCGTAATTGCAACATAGTGTATTTGCGTCCGCCTCAACAAGCTTGAAAATCGATACCCATTGATTACGTATTTGTTGCATCGTAACAACTATTGCAGCCCATACGATAAACTCCAAGCAACTTCATTGCGATCTGATGGATTTTCCACGAAGTAGGATCGAAACCATTAATGAAACTTAGAGTTCGTGATTTGCTCAACTTTGGAATCCGACATCAAAGGATTTGTCAATCGACTCCAAGCTTAGAGAAGTAACTCGTAACAAAAGATGAAGTTAATACTTTAATACTTCCCGTAATGCTAAAAAAGAAAAGAAATCTTACTTAAGCATCGGGCGCCTCTTCACAATTGTTTGGGAATGTACCACTCCGCTACTTGCTTATCTCTTCCTTCCAAAGTTGACCTCCAATGTTTTCCCACTACTCGACTCTGAAAATTAAATATTGAATTTTGATTGCAAGTATGTCCCCCATCATCGTTGCAAGGTACCCTCTCCATCTTGATTTCATTTCAAGGGGAAAATAGTATACCGCAAACTTAGTGGCCTCTTCAACTAGAAACGCCTAACGATAGATCCTTCGACGTACCTTGGATTTTTGATCTTGTTCTTAAGTGTGCGAAACCTACAATAGACAATGAGAGTGAATTTATAAACTAAAGCACCATGTCTTTTTAATTAACAACCATGCGAAAGAAATATATATATTACCTCTCAAACGAATACATCCACCTATATTGTTGCGGACCACCTACCTTTGCTTCGTAGGCCAAGTGAATGTAGAAAATGTTCCATTGAGTCAAACATGCTAGAAGGAAACACCATCTCTAACTTGCATAGCGTTATTGGTATGGTCGCCCAGGTTGCGTAACTTTTCAACATTAAGTTCAAGCACAAATTTCTCTAAAGAAAATGGAAAATTCCGTCGAATAGACCATATATGCTTCTAAGAGCTTTGAAGGCCTACGACAACAATCTCTCGAAAAAACATGGCAATCATGACTCTTCATCCCGAATAACTTCGCCTCGTGCAGATCAACACATCGTCTCAAGTTTGACGATAACCGTCCGGGAGTTTCGATCTTTAACCCATTGCAACAATTCTAAATTCGTTGTTTGCTGAATGTGTACTACGCTTTAGGCTCGAAGTCCGTCCCATGGAATTCTCCACCAAATGCAAATCGTGCCTTCGCAAATCACTTCTATGTCCCGCCTTGCGTTTATCGTATCCTTCTGCCTTGCCCTTGGTGTCCATCACTTGTAATAAAAATATTGCAAAACACATTCCTCTCAATATGCATGACATCGAGGTTATGTCTTAAAAATTGATCTTTCCAATATGGTAGTTCCCAAAAGATGCTACGTTTGTTCCAATGATGATCAACGCCGTATCCCTCAGGTTCGCTTGAACCAGCCCTTTCTTCGACACTTTGAATGTACTTGACCCTGTCCCATATTTTTGGTCACTTAAACGACGAGGTTGATCCGCTCGCTCGACCACATTCCGCATGAAGTCTTTTAATTTCTCCTAAACCGATGCTCGGGGAAGGAATCGCCGCCTCTGTCAAACCAACACACCTTGCGCTCGTAATCCAAGCTAAAACCCGTGTTTTGTTCAAGACATACCGTGCATGCAAGCTTCCCGACGCTTGCCACGCCACTCAACATCCCATATGCAGGGAAATCATTTATCGTCCACATTAAGGCACTTTCGCATGATGAAATTCTCACTCAATGATATATCATACGTAAGAATGCCTTCACTAAACAACATCTTCAACTCGTCTATCGAGGTCCGAGGTACACATCTATCTTCTTTTTTTTGGGTTGGATGGTCCAGGATTAACGTTGCTCTTAAAACAAAAACTCTCTTCTCATGCACATAGAAGGTGGGAGGTTGTACGTAGTCACAATGACAAGCCAACAGAATAATGCCTCGCCCGTATTGTTGAAAGGAGCGAACCCCAATGAATTTTTTCACATCCAAGACCAAGCTCTTTCACCTTTTTCTTTGCTTGGTAAAAATCCTTCAGCAAATTACTGTCTTTGGGAACAATCTTACTCATGATCTGCATCATTTCGTTGTAATTCCTCTCACTCATATGGTGATCGGCCTTCAAGATTAGTGTTGCTAGGGTAGCCGATAGCGATGAATATTCACTATTTTCAAAGTGTTCGCAACCTTCCCATAACAGACGTTGCGCTTCTTAAAGCATTTTATAGAACCTATCGGCTTCCTGATTGAGGATCCTCTCTCATGTATCATGGGTTGAGTATATGTATCGTTCTCCTCTCCCATGTATGCATTTATTCGACATGAGTAACGGATCAAAATATTGGCCGATCGACGGCCCCGCGGCATCCATAACCAACTCGCTCATATTGATTAAGGTTGTTTCGATGACTATTGTCCCCGTAATAACCACTCCTGTCTGCCATCGAACTTCGCCATGACATTCCCAACATTCATAATCCTTCATGAATCCCTTTACACAAATGGATTTTCACCGTGCCAGATCTTTAAATCTTAAACACCTTCATTTGACACACTGACAACCGATTGCCCCGCTTGAATTAGTTGAATGTGCCAAAGCAAATTGATGAACTCTTTTAAACCCGCCAAGAATTCTTGAGTTAGTTGTTTTTTATCGCTAGACGATTGTACATCCAACTTCTATCATGATTGCCTTCCATATTTCTTAACTAGTTAAGTTACCAACATAATTAACATGCAATTCGATGCGTAAATCTATATAAGTATTTCGGATTTTATAAGATATAAGGGCTAAATTAAAGAGATTATTTAACATCCATAATATATAAGACTTGATCAAGATTATATAATATGCAAAATCAACTTAATCTTTTTGTATTTATAATAACCTATTTATCTAAACAATATTTATAATTTACTTTTTTAAATTATCCATCTTACCTGGTTAAAAATAGATTCAAGTCGCCACTTAAATAAGATATTTTTTAAAAAAAATTAACAGAAATTTATATAAGAAATTAACTCAACTAGCTAATTTAACTAATTTTTATAATACATACGAATTTCATTATTCCCTAAACTCACATATTTTTCTATGTTACGTTAAAGATAGATTCAAATAAAACATGTTAATGAGATTTTTTTTAAAAAAAAACTTAATAGTAATTTTTATAAGACATTAACTCAACTAACTAATTTAACTAATTTTTATAAGACATATAAATTTCATTATTCCCTAAACTCACATCTTCTTTCTACTTTTAATTAATTAATTAATTCTCTTATCCCTAAATATCACTTTATAATTTGTTTTGTCAAGTATTCACCGTTTATTGTATAACTAGTTAATATCATTAATTTTTCTAATACATAAAAATTTCATAAATCCTTAGAGTCACACCTTCCTCCTACTTTATATTAATTAATTAATTCTCGTATCCCTAAACATCGCTTTCTTAACATTACATTTTTCTCATTTCAACATCATCATCCTATTTATAGACTTATGTATCATTACCCACTAATACAAAATCATAATTTTAACAAATAATTTTTCAACTATACAAAACAGACTATAAACAAATAATGCAACATTAATATTCTCACTAATGGTCAAAAATAAAAAATCAAGAACCAATAATAAATAATTTAATCAACATTAAAGAAATAACAAAAATATTATCACACATCATCATTTTATCATAAATCAACATAATACTTAAGAAAATACAAAAACAATGATCAAATCCATCCATATATACCGTAGTGAAAAAAAAAGGGAGAAGAGATAGGTTACTTGGAATAGAAGTGCGAGTTTGGAAGAGAGGGGGAGGACTCTTGAAACCGATCGGCCGAACAGGGGAATGACGCCGAAAATGATCGACCGGAGGAGAGGGGATGACGCCGGAAAGTCGTTGACCGAGCACCGAGGATTCCACCGAGTTGGGAGAAAAGAGAGAAACGGATGAAAGAAACCGAAAGAAGAGAAATGAGAAATGAAAATTCGGGGGTAAAAAACGCGATTTGCGACGGACCGAGAGAAATTTGTTGGCAATATTTGTTGGCAATATGAATTAATGTGTCATTTTGAGTGACCTTGATGAAATATAATAGCCTAACTTAAGGGTATAAGTATCTAGGTTTAACTATTTATCATTGAAAACTATTTGAAGATTATTATGACAAAACATTGTTGACGGTGATATATTTAATCAATAGAATTTTTATAATAAAAAGTGTTTTTAGAATTTGAACATAAAAAATTCCATTTTGCAATAATGACTCTAAGGTAAACAAACCTTGTAATCTGCCATTGTAACTTGCAATTTTTTCATTTCACTGGGTTCTATTAATCTATGGCAAAAATAATTTTAGGATCTTGAAAAAATATTTCAGGTATTGATCGGTACTAAAAGGATACTGAAAAAAATATTTCAGGGTACTGACGGGTACTAAAATGTATTTTCAGGATACTGATTGGTACAAAAAAAATATTTCATAATTTTGAAAAAAACGGCCAAACGCTATTTTTGCACCTAATTTGTAACCACGTAGTTACTTTTGCACCTAAAAAACATTTGCCACTGGGCGCTCCTCGGAAAAAAGCACATGTCTATTTTTGCACCTTAACCCTTATTTTTTTGAGAAAATCTATTGCTAGTCAATATGTGCACAATAAAATTTTTGGTCACTTGGAAATCCTTATTACAAAATTTTTAATGGACAAAGAATTTATAGACTATTCATTAAATTTTTATTTATTATGATGTACAATTTTCTTAATGTATGGTATAATATTATAAGATAATTTTTCTTGGCCAAAATAGTGTACGATAAACCATTTAGAACTAATAAATATAGTAAAAACTACTCCTTTTTAATTCTTTCATGAATTTTCTATTAATTTGCCAACTAATTTTCTCGTAATATGATAGACGAAATTGGGACTAATATGAACTGTAAACTTTTGTTATTTGGTACTACTTCAAGTCCTAATTATAGGAACACATTTGTAGTACAAATTGCACTACAAAAGTGTTACTATAATTAAGACTAGAGGAGTAGTATACACCGAACCTATTACTATACTTGTGCCTTGTGTGGATCTTCAAATTATCAATAGTGATGATTTGACATTGAGAGTTAATAAAGTGCATACAGTAGATTTTTTCTTTTGAACAAAGTGTATAGTGGATTTATGGAGATAATTAAATATTCTTAATGAGATTTAAGAATCGGATACTTGAACCGGCCCAAGATTGTGTGCTTTTGGATGAGGCGTGGATCCTAAAGTGTCCTTGAGCAAGAGCATGGAGGCTCAATAGGCTCGGACCGCCCACCGGATCCTCACCTCATCTCAAGATCTCCTCTGGGCATGGTTTCGGTATCATGTTTTTCGCTTTATCGACTCTGGGTTGCTCTAGTTGATAGATAGGATAGATCAAGGTCCCAATGACTTTGTTGGTGTCTACGTATGCGAGATCTTCTAGTTCTCCATTAGTGACACTACACAGTCATTTGGATCCCGATACATCCACCCTCCCGGTTTGGTATCGAGCTCGAACGTTTTGCAGATACTACTAGTGTACTTAGAATAACGGTGAGTAAGAAGCATCCCCTAAAAATGAGTGAATCCGCACCCTCAACCTCTCGGTTTAATTACTCCCTTTGTTCCTAGAACTCTTTCTCCTTCCATGAAAAGAACCCTTTCCAAAAAATCGAAAATCTTATAGAGATTTTTCATCACCCGGATCCCCTCTACGGAGACACTTGAACTACCTCTTCTCGGTCCATACAAGTTACTACCACCGAAACAATACTTTCACCGGTTCTATCGATCTTTGATCGGAACTCAGCTGACGATGTTAAAGAAGTTGTTCACCCACCGACTCGAACAATGTGCTCTTCCCGCAATCGCTCAAGAACAAGATTCTACAATAGAGATTGCTCCAGGATCTCATTGATAAATGGCGATCCAAGGTTATACTCATCTTCATTTTGGTGCTATTTGACTAGTTCCTACTCTTCATGGTCGAAAAGGACTTCTATTCTGACTAAAGTTGCTCTTCTCGACTCCACCTATAGAAGTACTCCGACTCTCTTATTGGCGCACTTCTTACCACTCTCAAGAATGGCAGTGTCATCCTCACTATCCAACCCGATTACAATGTCGGTCTTAAGGACGAAAACTCTCCTCGGACGACTTAAAGTCCAGATCCAGTTACAGGAGCCGAACAGATTCCCGAGCCATCGTGGCTACCCTCCATCACCAAATTGTGTATCGACTTAATCATGCTCTTGACCTTTCTCTCCCAAATTCCACTAATGATGCTCTTGTTGCCATCTCAAACAGGCGAGATGATACTTCCATCATTCGATCCTCGTCGGATCCCCAAAGAAGAACTTGCCCAGTTATGCCTATGGAATGGATAAGTAACTATGAAAGACTTTTTCATAGTACTCGATCGATGTCCATACCACTACCCTCCAACTACTCGGGATCTTGGAAATGGTGCACAAAAACTGTTTTCTCAGGACCCGCACCTCTGCTCCCGGACCTCCCGAGACTCTTGATGCTCGCACAGCCTTATACACCCTCCGGAAAAATTCCACCAATTTCTTGGGTAAACCAAGATGCCAAGCCATGATTTGTCTCACATGTTAATGGACATTTTCTATGGGATGTTCCAGTTCGGGAATGTGTGACCCCAATCGCGAATGCGATACTCCCGAGAATGGTGGGAAGAAGATTGTTCGAGATGATGACCAAGGACTCTACCCTTCCAAATATGCTTTTGAGAAAGCAAAGAAGAACACATCCTCCCACAAATCTCATTGCGAGATCTCACAAATCAAGGAAGTTTGATGATGATGATGACTACACTCCCCACAACCGGTTCTATCCGGGCGTTCTACACGACGGCCGGCAACCTCCACCTCCTCCAAAGAAATCCTCAAGGGATATGTCTCTTGCCGAGTTGATGCTAGAAACAGTCACCATGACCTTGTACGAAATATTTCCCAAATGCTATTTCGAGCACTCCTTCGAACCTTATTCCCAACCTCCATTGACTACTCCTCATCCTATTCCTTGTATTGCCATGTTGAATGCTTATGAACATGATTTTCCTCCTCTTGAGAGGAAGTATGATCAAAATACAAGGATACCATCTAAGCCCTATGTCACTCCCAATACGGTTGATGCCCAAGGCAACCACCAAGCCTCGCAAGCCGAAGAAGTTCTAAATTGGCGGACCCGAATGCTGTTTGCCAAAATACGTCTTGAAACGAATTGATTCAAAGATTGACTCTTTAACTACCAAGACTGATGGACTTTACCTCAGCTTGATCGGTTGTCCGAAGAAGTCAAGAATCTATATTTTCGGTATCGACAACAAGTGAAAACTGGATGCGTAACTCGAGCCTTTATCGATAGAGGATATATGGGATCACGGTTCAAACGAAAGAACTTGAACTACAAGCAATCCAAAGCAGATCTAAAGAAAATTGAGTTAGATATGGCCAAGAAGAAATCTCAAGCCATATATGAACCTTACCCTTCTTATCCCTCATTTTCAACCATCCCCGCACCCTTGTTCCCTTCCTCTCCTACATCCTACCTAGAAGCCACTAACTACAACAAACAATTCAAGTTTAATTATCCACTATTCGCTCGGTTGTCACCCCCAGTTACCTCCACAGCTAAGCCTCAACCCGGAGACCAGCTTCTTCGTCCAAGACAAAGACCTCCTGGACTCCTTTTCGACCCATGATCCAGGTTCTCATTCAGTTCAAAAGGAATCACCATAAATGAACCCGTCCTTCCACCACCTCTACATCCTCATCGCAGAGAAGCTAAAGCAAGCCGCTTCTTCTACTACACCTCCATTATCCTATTCTACACCCACCACCTGTCCCAACTACCAAAGCCAATACCCCTCCTTATACTTCATCCATTGGAATCCTCCGAACTCCAATCCTTTTACTCCCCTACAAGATTCATCGACTCTCAAACAGAAAGCTCTACCTCGCATTATTCGATGATAGCTCAAGCCGAAATTGCAGATATTTCACGAATTGCAGTGGTAAGACCGGGGATGATGAAGAATTTGGTGAATCATATGTAGAGCAACCAGATGATCAAATCCCTAGGAAAGATAACAATTACAAGCCTACCGGTGGCCCATGGTTTACCTTTGATGATCTTCCATATGAAAAATGGCGATCCCGTCTCCGGGAATTTAGTGCCTGGATTGACTTACAAATTATCGCACAAGAAATCCCACTCAGGCGAGCACTTCAAGAATTTGTCTCTAGATTCACCGAAACTCTTCGAGAATGGTTTAACATGTCTCCATATGAAAAACTCCAAGCAGTCAAGTTGAAGATGTTGTTGTCCTCCTTGGTGCTATCCATAAAGAGTTTATTGGAGATTTCAACCCGATTAGAAAGAGAGAAAAACAAGAATTCTTTGAAATGAAATGCTGTTCGTTGAAGCGATCGACTTGCGAATCACTATCAAAGAATGTTGCGAAGTACCACATGTTAAATGGTGGGAATGATGTCAAATTAAGACATACATTCATTGTCTCTCTCCCGGATGAACTTCGTGCGTAACTCAACAGATTATCCAAGCTCTTGATAGAGATATCTCTCAAATCTCCATTGGTGAATTATACCAACTTGCTCGGGCACACTTGATAAGCTTTGTGAACAACACAGGTTTTTCAAAGATATGCAAAAGACGGCCTACAAGTTCAAACCAGGATGCAAGAAGCCGTACTTAAAGATCAAGTGCAAATATCACAAAGACCGTCATTGTCCTACAAGAAAGAAGTCTCACTACCATAAGTATCCCCAATCCTTCCGTAAACCTTACAGAAGACAAGACGATCAAAATTCAAAGAAAGCCTAGATTTTTCAAATCTAGAAAACCTTCCTCCAAAGGTTCCAAATGCTTCATATGCAAGAAGCCGTGACATTTTGCAAAGAATTGTCCTAGGAAGACTAAAGGAGACATCAAGATGATGCGAAACTACAGAATATTTTGATGATCTCGTATAGATCTCGCAGATATTGAAGACCATCTTGAGGAGCAGAATGAACAGAATGATGAAACACAATACGTTATTCCTTCTTATGAAGAATCACAGACTCATCCTATTCTCGACATCGGAGAATCAAGAAGATTATTCCTCCTCGGGAACTATTAATCTTCTCCAAAGAGAATCCTCCCCCAATTCCATCTATTGGATGCCTTGGATCTCTAAATTTTAATTCGTAACATAATGCCAAAGCCTCATTGGCTCTATTACCAAATATCCAAGTTCGGGTTTTACCGAAAAATACTCAAAACCTATTACCGCAATTGCCTTTATTGATACAGTTCATCTCACACCGTGATGAAACCTCACATCCTTCCTCCCGAAGAATGGGTGCCCCATAACCGTATTTTTATACGCGATGCAAAGATGTAATACCCGCATTTTATTATACGGAATATTATGAATAAATTGGATATTTCGATAAGTGAAATTAATGTCTCCAGACTTGTGTAATTATAGTCTATTATTCTAGATTAAATTTTGTAGGAAATCAGGGAATTTAAGGGCCAAAGTGTCAAATGACCAAAATACCCCTGGAAAGGGTAATTAACTTAGAAAAATGATGAAAAATACTAAAAGGCGGTAAAATGACCAAGTGAATTAGGAGAATATATTATCTCTAATTTTGGTAATTTAATAAATTATGAACTTGGAGAAATTGTATAACAATGTTCAAAAAGTATTGAAATGACTAAATTACCCTTGTAATTCTAAAATAATGCAAGAGACATGAAAATTCTAATGTCAAGGAAAAATTTTGAAGATAAAGGAATATATTAATTAGGAAAATTATCAACTAATGATAAAAAGTAATTAAGTAATTATGGGCTAATTACTTAAGTATAAGTAAAGGAAATTCATGAATAATTATATGGAACCCTAAAATTAGTGGTTTTTGGTTTAAAATTAGTAAAAACATATTTATTAATTAATTGGAAGTTTTGGAGAAAAATAGTTGAGTTTAGGTATTTTTAAGCCTAAATACAAGATTGGACCAATTAGGGATTTTTGGTGGAATTTTTGGAAAAATTAAATAAATAAATCATTAAATAATTAATTAAATAAAAATAAATATTTATTAAATAAAAAATGGGGCAAACGAAATTTTGCCCAAGAAAATAAAAAAATAAAAAAAAATGAAATGAAAAATAACTTTGCAAGTGGCAAATATTTTAATAATATAATTAATTAAAGTAAAAATGATGAATAGTAATTTAGAAATTAGGAAACGGATCCTATCTAGAGATCTAGGAATTGGAATCCCAAGGTCAAGGTAAAATATTGATCAGTAAGTTTTTACCTTCAAGTGACCTCTTCCGGAAGTTAATTCCGAGGCCGTTAGCACATTTTCCTAATAAAACAAAATAGGGAAAAATGCAGATAGGCATATTTTTGGAATTCGAAGAAAATAAATTCTAACTCAACATCTAGAAATGAGTTTGAATTTATCTAGAAATATTTGGAATCGGTGAATTATTTCAAGAGATTGATGATTCCAAAACGACTCAAACCGGACGCGTTCGGACACGTTTCGAGAAAACTTCAAGCTGGATCGTTGGAACCCTGTAAGGGACTGAAATCTAAGTTAAATTAGATATTATTGATGAGTAAGAGAAGATCTTAAAAGTTATAAATCCAGAATTTTGAGTTTTCTCCGAAATCACGCGAATCGGGTACCGATCGGGGAAAGTAACCCGGGAAGCTTCTGGAAGGAGACACTTGGCCTCCTCCCATTGGCCAAACCCTTAATTTTGGGGCACAAAATTCGGCCAAGTGTGAAAGCAAAAAGGGAAGAAAGGGTTTTTTGAAAAGTTGCTTTGGACGGTCCAGATCGCTTCTCACAAAGTTGATCCGACTACGAAACCATATCTCCTTTTCTATAAATACCCCTCCTTCACAATTCTTCACACCATTTTCTCCTCTTTGGCCGAATCTAGAGGGAAACAAGAGAGAGAAGCTGCAGGGAAAATTCGTAGAAGTCTTCAACGGGTAAGTCTTTTGGTCTTTAGCTTTTTAGTTCGGTAGTTAGTAGAATTGTTAGGGAGATTTAGCAAGTAGGAGTGAGATTCCTACTATTGATTTTAGGCCTCATTGCATTGAAAAATATGCCTAAAGAGGTAAAAACATAGTAGGGATTAAGTCCCGAAAGTTAAAGTCTTCGTAGTTCTTTCAATAGTTAGAGTAGTAATGCTAGAGTAGCCTTTATTTTTCAAAGTATGATTAGATATCATATGATAGGGCTATTTTAGTCTATAATTTCGAAAATCATAATTGCGTCGAAGTTCTGGCGAAATTTCGGGAGAAAATTTATAAGAGTAGCGAAGTGCGAAATTCCGCCAATTAGGGGTAGAAGGGCAAAATGGTAATTTTTACCTAAAATGCTCGTTATGATGTCAAATCACTAATAAATGTGATATTACCCTTATAGGACATCGTAAATCCTAAATTGCTGCCGTTACCGTCCAACGTGCCGCTATCGGGTAAGCCGTGTTCGTCGAAAGTACAGTTTCGCGTAAACATCTACGTACATCAACGAAGGTACGGACGCGTCGTAACACTAATCCTATAGCTCTCATATACATATATGTCATAGATACGTTCATATACCGGGGCTCGCTTAGGGTCGTCGTTATACATACAAATCTTGTACGGGTTATAGACATGATAATACCGCTTGAGTTTTTCCTAGCGGCGAGGACACGTGATCGTGGCACGAGGTTATTGTGCGAGCTATATTTGTGTAGGACTTTACATACCGCTTTATGCTTATGTCCCGTCTCGTGTCACAATGTTGTTGTGTAGGACCTTACATATTGCTTCATGCTTATGTTCGTCCGTGTCACACTTATCGATGAGATGTTCTTTGTTATGTCATGAATATCTTTGTCTATATATTGTTTTATTTGAGCAAAGATCTTTAAGATTGATTTGATTACCAGAAGAAAGATCAGTATCAAGTTCTTCCCAGGATGTACTTTAAAGATCAAAGTACTAGGAAGTGATCTCCCAGGCAAAGATATCCTCCTTGGTTTTGATGCTTTTCATCACACCAAGAATCTTATGATACTCCCCAATGGTATTAAATGGAAATCAAGTTTCATCCATGGACAGAGATTCCTTCTCTATATGAATTACAAAATGCTCCAAGACAATACACGATGCAAAGGACAAGTTACTTGAGATTGTGCCGATAGCCATGATCAATTTCCACATCCTTCTCCCCTATGGAAAAATGAAAGTTTCTTCATCCACCTTCCTTTCAAAAGGAATGAAGATATCAACCCAACCAAAGCTTCGCATCCAGAATGAATCGATGACTTAAAGCTAGCCCGAGAAGAATGTGTCAGTACTATTGAAACAAGGCACGATTGAGCCCACTAAGTCTCGAATGGGCTTGCCAAGCATTCTATGTTGAAAAAGATCTGAAATTAAACGAGGAAAGAAAAGGCTTGTGATTGATTATAAGCCTCTTAATCATTTTCTCCAGATGGCAAGTTTCTCTTCCTAAGCCTATAGCTTTGTTTACACAGTTAAAAGGATTGGCCCATATCTTTTCCAAGTTTGACCTCAAAGCGGGATTTTGGCGGCTTGGAATCCATCCAAGATAGGCCCAAAACAGCTTTACGTATACCAAATGCCCAATACCAATGGATCGTCATGCCTTTTGGCCTCAAAGTAGCTCCGTCACTATTTCGAAGGCCATGATAAAAATATTTGAACCTATCCTTGACCATGCCCTCATCTACATAGATGACATCCTTCTATTTTCACCTACAAAAGAAGCTCACAAATCACTTCGCCCGGTTCTACCGTGATTGTAGCCCAACATGGTGTTATGCTATCTTCCAAGAAAGGTGACATTGGAATCATCAAGTTGATTTTCTTGGAATGCATTTTAAAGATGGTAAGTACAGTCCAGTCCACATATTGCTCAGGATTTACTTAAGTTTCTGATGATAACCTCTCTTATAAATAAGTTCAACAGTTCCTTGGAATTGTTAATTTTCTCGAGATTTTATCCCGCAATTGTCCCATCATACCAGACCACTTGTACAAAATGTTGAAAAGAATCCACCACGGTGGTCTCGTGCACAAACCAATGCCATAATCACACTCAAAAGAATTGCACAAAATCCTCCACCATTAAAGATTCCTGACCAAGGCCGAGAATCCTTCGACCGATGCTAGTGACGATTATTGGGGTGCAATACTTCTTGAAGAAGTAAATGGGATACGAAATTATTGTGGACATGCCGGTGGACGGTTCAAAGAATCAAAAGCACTACCATGCTACCTACAAGGAAATCCTTCTTTGTCAAGCGAGGAATTGAAAATTCAGTTTTCACTTGAGCCCCTACCACTTTATAGTGAAATGGACAATACGTCTTTTCCTAAGATGTTAGACCCTAAAAAGAAGCTACTGCCAGATGCCCAGCTTCTCCGGTGGAAAGATTGGTTCTCGCGTTATAAATTCTCGCTAAAGATCTCAAAGGACCACGAACATCCTTGCGTACTTCCTCTCTAGACCTCAAAACTCCTCCTCCTCATCCTCGATTCGCTATATTCTTACTCTCTCGCACCATCATCCTTCTGTCCCCATGGTTTATGTTAGCAAGGCAGACCTCCTTCCTCCAAACACGAGACCTCCACTCCTTCACCGACTTTCACAACTATGCCACGAAAATATTTATTCCCGGCTCCATGATCATTCAACAAAACCGATCTTGTTCCCACTCCCGAATTTCGGTGTCTTATGCCCATACACTACTATCCCGTTCATTCAAGGTCCTATACCGATGAACTCCTCGTATGTGTGGTCAATGACTATACTCCACACCAGTACTATTGCCCTTGCTCCTCTTCCCGTTTATCACTACATCTGTAATGTGCCGCAACACGTAATCCAACCTCGCCAAGCTTCACTTTGTCTTTGCCCTCTCCATTTCGGAGAGGCTCACTGCTTAATGTCCTTACTAATAATCATCTTTGCACATTGAAAACCAAAACAAAAAGATTCTCTTGTGTGTTCTTTCTTCGCAGGGAATATCATGCTCAAGCACTTGATGGTGTCTATCTCGAAGACCAATGCACAACCTTGGACTCGGCTCCTCAATTGGGTCCAGCCAGATCCACCCCATCTCAAGGAACTTGGTCTCCGGCTGCTGATTTCAATAAGCAAGCTCTCAAGGAATGTGGTATTCTTGGACCAGTACCCAGTGATGACAAGGCCTTTGACCAGTTGTACCAGCCAGAGCCTCATTATGTGTCCTCTTACTATGCTACGTCCTCATCTGCACCAGCTCTCCCGATTGACTCCCAGGGAAACATCTTTCAAGACTCACAGACCCTTATCAAGAAGATTATGGACCGTCCCAGATCCACTAAATGCTCCCTACCACGAGCCCAAGACCCGTGTCCAGCCCAGAAGATGATCCATATCTCAATATCATGGATCCACTCAGTTATCTCCAAATTGTCATGGATAGTGACAGTGACAACAACAATCTCGGCCCAAGCCATGAGCCCATCTCGCAAAGACTAGTCCCCATGGTCGGTGTCGGTGGCACTGTCCCAAACCGGTTTCATCTATCCCATGTGTTTTATGTGTGCTTGTTACTTTTTCCGCATGCCCAGTTTCTGTTTGCTTTATTAAAGATGTCTGTAAAATAATGTACTTGTTGTCGGTTATTGTCTGTCGCCTTTAATTCTCGATCACTACTTTTACAAGTGGGTATTATTAAGCTATTTGTCGGGTAGTCTCCCTGCTTCTCCTATATAAGCGGGATCGGTCTGCGGTTGTAACCCGAACCGGTAGGGAATAAAAATCCGTGTGTGTTTACTATGAATTCCTTCTAAGTTCCCTCTCTTGCTTCTGAAAGCCAATATTCTAGTATAATAGTATTATCTGCTCTTTAGGTTCCAAGTATGCTCTGCACTTGCCTCTTTTAGAGGATCCTGTGCACCGAACGAATCAAAGACCATGATCCAGTATGAGAGAGTACTGAAAATCAGGATATTGAATCTGCCAGTATTGTATGCCTTGGGATGAGGTCTGAATCCTAAAGTGTCATTGAGCAGGAGCATGGAGGCTCAATAGGCTCGGATCGTCCTCCGGATCCTCACCTCATCTCAAGATCTCCTCTACGGGCATGGTTTCGGTATCATGTTTTTCAGTTTATCGGACTCTGCGGGTTGCTCCCGGTTGATAGATAGGATAGATCAAGGTCCCAATGACTTTGTTGGTGTACGTATGCGAGATCTTCTAGTTCTCCATTAGTGACACTACGATCATTTGGATCCCGATACATCCACCCTCCGGTTTTATAATCTAACTTTTAAAAATTTAAGATTGGATAAAAGTAAGATTATATAATGAGATTTATATTTGGATTGATGAGTGATGACAACATAATTGCATGAATGACTTTTCTAAAAGTGAAACTTGTTTGAATGATTATTTTAAAAAGTAAGTTTAGATATAAAATAACTGAAAATGATATGAATTTTATTAAATCAATATATATGTCATTATTTTAAGAGAAACATTATTTTTAAAAAAATTATTTTCTTAGAACATTTTACAAATATTGTTATTGGGTCTTTTGAGTAATTTTATTTTTTAATCTAGGAGGGTGGGAATATTTTCTTTTCCTAACATTGCTCCTCTCTCCCTCTCCCTGTCATTTCTGGTTACATAGGACCACATTTTTGTCATTTCCCCAATGCTCTCTTCTCTCTCCACGGTCAGATCGTGGATTTTCCCTCACAAGCTGCAAAATTTAGCGTAAGAAAGTAAGTAGATTTTCTATTAATGGATTTATTTTGGTGGCAAAAAATAAGCAAAGAAGACAGTTAAATACTATTAAAAATAGTAAAAGACAGATAGGTGATTCTAATTTTAATTTTCTTATGAGATGTGAAGGTCCAATTTATGTTGGGGTGGTGTTTGAACCCCAATTATTTGTTTACTCAAAATATTGGTGGCTAATGGCTTTCAACACTTCTTACGGTAAACAAAAGTGTGTATTTATTTTCTCTGATATTTATTATAAAGTACTAACTAAAAAGTATATTTGATTTTTTTTTATAAAGCACAGTTGTTCTCAAGGAGTATTAATTATTTTGTTCCATATATATCCCTAATTAACAAGCGTAGTAGATGAGAGTAATAATTAATATAATATTAAATTTAATGCAATTAGTAGGGTAATATTGGAAACTACTTAAATTTTAGGACAATTTTATCGACTATAACTATTTTTATTGGTTTGTGAGAATTGCTATTTGGTGCCTTATAGTAAGGACTAGGGAGTGTGTGTGTGTGTATTTGGTCAACATAAATATTAAGTTTATTACTATTTCTGGTTCTAATTATAAAACATATTTAACTGATTTTAGAGAGATTAAGGATAGTTAATTTTACTTATTTTCCTAAAATACTATTGTATAAAGTTCTCTTCAAGGTTCTCCAGCAATGGAGCGTTGACGAGCCCGCCATGCTGTGGCATTTGGTAAATGCAGGTCAGCCTGGCTCTCTTTAAGGAGGCGAGGATATCATGTACCAATCAAAAGCAATCTACTAGACGCTGATCCCATGGGTCACAGATCGCGTGAGATGTCGGAACCTTGAAGTTAGGTAAGTATCAGGCGGTTGCAATGAAACTTAGGCGTTAGTTGCAACACACAACGAACATCAATATGTGGAAAAGAAGGTAATAAAAAGTAGGGGTATTTTAGAAAGAGAATAACATAAATTAGGATATTGTTCTATAATTAGGAATAAAACTAATTTTCAAATGTTATCTTATAATTAGTCTGAAAGAGTACCACCTCAAATGTTCTCCTATAATTAGTACTTAAGGGAGTACTACACAGGTACTCATTTTCAAAGTTCACATAATTTTATTATTTAATTATATCAGAGGGAGGGATGATTTATCAATATCTAGTCAACGCATGATTAATTAGTTAATTAGTCAATTAAATGAGCAGCAGTATTTGAACACAAATCCAACTGGTTCTCAGCGTTCCACGCCATGCTGCCATGTGTACGTTACAGAGCAAGTCGTCCAAGTTGCCGCCACGTAATTCCTCAAGAGTTCACACTCTCTTCTATTGAATTCGAAAGGTCCCCATCTTTGATTTCAACCTTGTCCATTTCAGAATTGCCCGTCGCAGAAGCAACAAAATGCCCCACCCGAAAGAAATTAACCGCAATGGCCTTGTCCATCGACTACCTTCGATATTTGTCAAAGTGGAAATCTACAGACCCAAGACTTGCTCAATGGCGTCGTCGCTTAACCCTCTTGCTTTTAATGCCCCAAACAACCCCATCGTGAAGCTCGAAGAAGAAGACTGATGCTATGCAGTATTGTTATTGTAGCTTCGGAGAGTTGAAAGGAGCATTGGGTAGTACTATGGGCAGTGTGGCGGACTTGGATCCCCAATCGGCGGCGGAGAACGCTGTCTCTGTAATTGGGCATGGATACGATCTCTGCAAAGATATACGATTCTCTTCTTGCAAGAGCGAGAGGTTGATCGAGATTGATCTGAAGCAGATGAGGGACGTCATTTTCCCCGGTGGTGTTGTCGTTTCCGGCGTTCCCTCTTCCATTAAGTGCGATAAAGGTGAGCGCACCAGGTTTTGCTCCTATGTGCTCACGTTCACTCAGGTGATTAGGATTCTTATTTTTCACACATTGGTTGTGTAATTTCATTGCAGTGCACTGCCATCCCCCGGGGACGAATGGCCAAGTCTTTCTCTATACAGACAAACATATAAATGATCTTTGTGATATGAAAAACTCAATTTTCTCTTGTACTGTTTTTCACGTGTTAATTCGTTGAATAAGTATATACACATTTGCACATCATATCTGAATGTTAAAATATTAAACATTATGATATTCTTGTATTGTGTCATCTGATACCCATACTTCTGTCTTGAAGTTGCATTTGAAACATTACCAGTACTGAGGTATAAGAAATCAGAAGAAATTCTTTAATATTTATAAAAATATATTTTTGGAGGGCCTCACTTTTTAGTCGAGTTATTGAAATTATTAAATTTACTAAATAAGGAGTTACCAGAACCAAATTCACGTTACTCATTGGTGTTTTCTTTTGCTATATCATTAGCTTGCTGGTGTCAGTGGTGCGTCCTAAATTATGGGGTTTTGTTACAGTACCATCTCAACAACGTATGAAAGGCCTCAATGAACATTTGAATTTTATTTATATCAAAATTCCTGTTGAGCAAGTTGCAAACTTATGTCTTTGATTTTTTTTTTTTTTTTTTTGGGAAAATTCATATTAGTTTCCTCCTACTGTGGAACAAAAATCGAGTGAATGTTGTGAAACTTCTATTTGCAGAAAATTTATGAGGTTGCTGTGTTCATGCATGGTTTTGACCAAGCAAATGATTTCCTCTGATCGTGAAATTTGGTAAGAGGAAAGAGCACTCCTTAAGTTTTAATTTGAGTCAAAGAACACGTATTTTGGATAAGTATTTAAGGAGTTATGAATTTCTGAAAATAAGTCACAGTTTTGTAATGATTTATGAACAGTAGTCACGTTTTTATAACTGGGAATTATTGGAGTATGATAAAATTATGAAACTTTCCAGAATGAAAGTAGACTTATCAAGCTTTAATTTGATAGGTCATATAGCTCAATTGGATTTGTATATTTTGAATTATGAATTTTTGAAGTTAGGCCATGTTTACTAGATTTAAATCTGAACAGTGTTTGGAAACAGAAAATCTAGGAATGACTTATGAACTTCGAGTCAAAGCCGTTATTTTTCCTAGAAAATAGACATGTTAAGGGTCATGAGGAATTTTGAAGCACTCAAAATGAGTTTTGAAGAATTAATTATGAGTTTTCAAAGTTACCGAAAAATCTAGGAAGAAATGCTGAAATTCCGTTTTGAAGAAATTAACGGATAAAGGTTGTAAGGTGAATACAACTTTAGTAAACATTCATCTCTGTGGTTCTAAAGTTATGAATATGTCCTTAGGATCATAAGTTGATAAAGAAGAGGATGGACCCGAATAACTTTGGTGGTTGGAAGAAAAGGTAAAAGGAGGACACAAGACCAAAGGTCCCGGCTTACCTTACTTGCATGTATTTGATATTATTGCTATATGTGTATGTATGATTGCTATGCTTGCTTGCTATGTTTAACATATTTGAATAATTGAAGCTCTGTTTATGATTATGCTGTGGCCATGAGTATGATTGATGAAGCATTGAAGCATGCAACAATGTCATTATGTTAACATGAACATGTGCAAGGCAAGTATATTATACATTAGCATTTATCTTGCATGCATTGTTTGGTATTGTTTGCTACTGAGATTTCTAGAATCTCACCTGCACAACCAACCATTAGACAGGTGAGCACGATGAAGAAGTGCTGCACGAGATACCAAAGGGAGGAATGCTTAAAGATGAACCAGTATAAGGAATGGTGAGGAACCGAAGGATGACTAAGGCGGGTGTTACATATAACATTGAGTTAGACAGAACTCACATGACTCTTTTGAAAAAGTGATCAAGAAGTAACTTCTTCATGGGATTAGGCTGCACCTGCTGGGTAAGCATTACTTTTATTGTTCCCTTCCTCCTATCATCAACAGTTCTAATACTGATGATGACAAATTGACAATGATGGGAAATAATAAAGAATGAGGTCGAACTAAGAAGACATGAGGCATTAAGTTCTCTGTTGCTCTCATAGTGAAATTACTATTTATGCAGATGAGTGAGATGTACTGAAGAATACTCACTTTCAATTTTCCCTTAGAGGTAGCTGCTGACCTTATAATGGGAGACTTTTGCATGTGTAAGTTCTATATAAATCATTTAGAACTTAGAAGCTGAAAGATGAATTTTTAAGTCAGCAAACTTGTAATACCCTGAAATTCATATTTATTATAAATATTATATTTTGATAATTAAAGCCTATTAAATTAAGGTGAATATGCGGTCTCAAAATGTTGCAATATATTTCTTTTAATTTAGGGAAATTCCTCTAGAAATTAGGATTTAGCCAAAGACCAAATGTTACATATTAAAATGGGAGAGTATGTTGTCTCTAATTTTGTGTAATTTATTTCCTATAATTCTTGGGCAATTTCTCTTTGAATTTTAATAAATCAAAACCTAGTTTTTAAACTTCAATTAGGGATCGTAAAATACCCTACAATTAATGTTATAAAATCTAGTTTTAATATAATCAAGGATAAGCTATAAGGGGATTATGAAAATAATTATGGTTGTTAAAGAATACTAAAAACAATTGTGAGGCAATTGAATTTGTATTAATTGAATTTAGGACAATTTAAAATACCCTAAAGTATCATAATTAAGTATAATCTTAATTTAATCATAAGGGATGATAAAATGAAATGAAAATACTTATTACAATTAAAGGAAATTATCAACAACTAATGGGCAATTAAATTTGCAAACATTAAAATATTTATTTTAATTTTCGAAATTAATTAATTAATAATTAAAAATGCATAAGTAAGAAAGGTATGAGATTAATTATATAATTTCTCCTAACAAGAAAGCATAATTAATCAACAAGAATGCATTAGAGACTATTAGGCAATGGATTAAGACACTAATCAAGCTTTATTAATCAACTTTGACAAGTCAACTAAAATCAAGGGCCAAGATTAAGTCTAATAAAGCAAGATCCAAGGCCTAAATTAATTCTATCATTTAAAAGCCTTAATCCAAGTAAACAATTATGGATCAATGAGGAAATAAAGCATAAAGCAAATTGAGAATGCTTGAGGGGGGAGGCCACGGTTCATACAACTTTTTGGCAAAAAGATGAGCCACAAAATCTTGATATTTCCTTAGCTTATTAACACATGTTGCAAAAACTAATGTCAAGAATAGGGTACATTGTGTAAGGGATTTTTGCAAAATGGAAGAGGGTAGAATGTTGGGGAGGGGGACGGTTTTGGGGTGCTGTATGGTGAGGATGAGTGTTTCAAAAATTGCTTTGATCCAAGGGATGAGATTCAAGATGAATTAGGTTAGAAAGAATTTCCAAAATGCCATAGTGTTTTGCTATAAATAGGGGCCTTTGGCTTTCACAAAATCTCACACCGAAACAAGCTTAGTGATCTGCATATAGAGTGAGGAGAGAAAGAAGGAGGAGCATCTTGAAGGAGTTAGAGCATTGGTAAGTAAGTTCTTTAAGTTTGAGTCTTAGATTCATAGATAAATGTTGCTTTGATCTTAAATATGCTAGAATAATTTTATTTTCATGTTTTTATGGTTTGAAATAGCTTTATTTCGAAAAAATGATGAATAAAGTGTTATAGAAAATTTTTGGAAAAGAAACATCAAAGTAACGAAGTTCGCAAAATTTTTGGTTAGGCGATTTCTCGAGTCACTTCATTGAGGCTACCATTTTATGTTCGAAATTATCTTCAAAAATAACGAAATTTTTCATGAACAAATTAGACGTCCAGGATTTTTAAATATATAAAATATGTAGCAATATGAGTTCTGGGCAAGGAGATAACAATTCCTAAAGTTAGGCCACGTTTTTGGGAAAATTCTGGGCAGAGGTTGAAGATCATTAATCTGGGAATGATACATTAAATCTGGGTAAACACCAGTATTTTTACTCAAAAGTAGACATGATAAGGATTCCAAGGAATTTTACGGAACCTCGTTTCGATTTTTATAGAATTAATTATGAGTTTTCAAAGTTGTTGGAAAATCTACCAGAATTGATGAACCAACGTTTTTATGAAATGAGAGGGATATAAATTAAAAATTAATTCACCAGGGGTAAAATAGTCATTAGTGGACAAAATATCTCTTAGAAATTATTTATGGATTAATAAAGCGATATTACTATTATAGGCTATCCGAGAACACATCTGCCGACGAACGCATCATTGTCACGACTGTGCACGGACACGTACTGTAACACTAACTCTACCGCTTCTTGTATGCCTATATGTGATAGATAGTTCATAGACCGAGACACTGTCTTGGATCACCGATTATACATTCAGCTTTACACGGGTTATAGTTTTGATAATACCGTTGAGTTTTCCTAGCGTTGAGGACACGAGTTGCTATCGTGGCCTTTGGATAGTGCAAACACATGTGTGGGACTTTACATTCTTTGTGTGCTTATGTATTGTCATTGAATTAATCTTGCATCTGCTGTGTGCTTATGTCTTGATATACCATTTGTAATGTCATGAATATCTCATTATTCATATACTGTCATATTTAAGCATGAGGTTAACCAATTACTCGAGGTCCGGTGGGCATTGGACCTCGGCTCTTACTATAGCTTCAGGGTTAGGAGGACCGAGGGTCGAAGAAAAGGCAAGCAAGACGCTTAGAGTTATGACCTAGGAGATTTTCATTTTGATATGTACCGCTTTTGAAAACACTTGGATAATTGTACCGTTATTATGATCGCCGATACACCGTAGATGTCATTTTAAATATGTATCGCTTACTCACTTGCTCCGATGCTCCACTCGACAAAAATCCGCTTTTGAAAATGGGATGTTACAAAACTTATTATATTTGTAAGGTTTATGTATCACGTGGAGGGTAAATGAATTTGAATGTTTCAATTTACTAGCTGAAATTATAATTTTATTTTAATGTTGTGACTATGATTTAGCAAAGGCACATGAATCGGTGTGAATTACGAGAATATCCTTTGCATTTAATCATGAAGCATTTTAGAATGGAAGGGTTTGTTTTGTATTTATGTTAAAACAACATATAAACACTACTACAAAAATTGGATATTACTACTCCTAAAAACGTCCTTATTTAGAAATAGGACGTCCAAAGTGAAGGCGGTGGCATTCTTGTAATTATATTTAAGGAAGTTGAGCCTTCAATCCCGAATAAGAAATCAGACTCTTAAATTGATTTTTGGCGTCCGATTTGTTTTCAGACGTCTAAAATTGTTTCGCGCCATAAAAATATGAGAAATATTTGTTTGGCGCCATGGAATTTAATTTTTTTCAATAAAATTCATTTATGGCGACCTACATATATTTCGTGACGTCTTTAATGTGTCAATTCTTCGCTCCCGAATTTTTTGTTTGGCGCCAAGGATTTTCTTTTAATATTAATTAGAAAATTTAATAATATTGGCGACTGAATCGAATCGTCGCTTATATTTTATAAATGGCGACGATTCGATTCGTCGCCTATATTTTAAAAATGGCGACTGAATCGAATCGGGTCACCATTTTTAAAATATAGGCGACTGATTCCCGATTCAGTCGCCATTTTAAATATAGGCGACTAATCGAATCGTCGCCATTTATAAAATATAGGCGACGATTCTCATTCGTGTCGCTAAAAATTGGAATATAGGCGACCAAATATGATTCAGTCGCCTATAGTCAATTTTTTTAGGTTAATAAACTCGCGCCTCTTCATTTTCCCTCACACACTCATACTCCGACAGAGGCTGCGAAATCCTCTCAGACTCACTCTCGTTCCGCTCTTCGTCGCTTTCCTTGCCGTACGTCTCCGCCGTCGCTCCTTCGTCTCCGCCGTCGTCACTGATCGA
The DNA here is from genome assembly GCA_025563575.1 of Acacia pycnantha. NCBI lineage: Eukaryota > Viridiplantae > Streptophyta > Magnoliopsida > Fabales > Fabaceae > Acacia > Acacia pycnantha. Next base: position 29,524 of record JAMWYP010000637.1, read on the forward strand.
TCACAGTACTCTCTCGCTCACTCCGCCTCTTTCGCCGATCGAAGAGACCCACCAAACCCAAGTAAGCTTGTTCGGATGTTACTCTTAAGTTCTTTGATTCCTAATAACCCATTTTAATCGTTAATGCTTCTTGCTTATAGATTGGATTTTTGCTTCTGATTAGGATCCTGCCTCTCACTCGCTCACTCCACCTCCTTCCCGATCAAAACCTGCGAAACCAAGTAAGCTTGTTCGTTCTTCTTGTTCTTTGATTCCAAACCCCATTTAATTGGTAATGTACTTCTTGCTAATTAAAAAGAATACAATTTGGAACTGCTCTTATTTGTAGATTTTTATTCAAGTAAATTTGGTGGCCAACTAAATTGTCTAAAGCTTCATTAAATTGGTCATGTCACACCGATTGGTTGTAGTAGTTGATTTTGAAGGATTATAGGAGTATTTTGTGATTAGATAGTGGTTTAGTTTTGGTTGTTCTTATGCCTCGGTCATTCATTGATTCTCTCGTTAGATGTGCTTTGTGTTACTCTTCCCCTATCGAACTTCTATATTCATCGTAATCTCTTGGAGTCTCGCTTTATGATTAAGGCCCCAATGTCCTTAAAGGTAATACTTTGATAGCAATTAATTCAATGCAAAACACTTCTAGCTTTAACTGTTGTAAAAAGCACGTTTACTTTAAGTAAACATTGACTCTATGGCTCTATGGTTTCTTTATCTTACATAATTGATAAATTGTTTAGTGAAATTGGTTTAGTTAGTAAGTTTAGGGTTATTAAGCTGAAATTGGTTGTTATTGAAATTTTGGGATGTCTTACTTTTAAGGGGAAATGTTTGAAATTTACTTAAAAGAAAACATGTCGTTCTTGAAATTGACATGAACTTGACTTGTTGGAAATGTTAGGTTGTAATAAAATGGGTCATAGTTGGATGAATGCATTGAGAACTAGTGAAGAATATGAGAATGGGGTGGAAGAGTTTATTGAATTTGCTAGAAGGAATGTGGCCACAAAAATGGGATGTATTATTGTCCATGTGTTAATTGTTTAAATGGGAGTCGAAGGGTTATTGCGATATAAGGGACCACCTACTTTGTGATGGAATACACCTTCGATACACAACGTGGATATGGCATGGTGAGGAAGTAAGTACCGGTGCGTCCCATGCAAATGAAGTTGAGGTAGATGATGATGATGGAATGGAGAAAATGATTAATGATGTTGAGGCAAAATCTTTTGCACAATCGGGTGAATATGAAAGCGTGCGGAGTGATGCGAGACACCTTTGTTCCACCGGGTGTACTAAGTATACACGGTTGACTGCAACCTTACATTTGGTCAACTTAAAGGCAACTTGTGGGTGGACCGATAGCGCTTTCACGTCATTGCTTGAATTGTTGTGTGATATGTTGCCGATTGATAATGTACTTCCAAATCGTATGTATGAGGCCAAGAAAATCTTGTCTACGATGGGTATGGAGTATAAAAAGATACACGGTTGCCCTAATGACTGCATATTGCACGTAAACGAGTACGAAGGCCTCGGTAATTGTCCGAAGTGTAAAACTTCACGATACAAAGTGAAGAAAGTTAGTGTTTCGGAGAGCGGAGACAACAAAAAGGCAACCTTTGAAGGCATTGTGGTATCTTCCAATAATTCCACGGTTTAAGCGTCGTTTACTAGTGAAGCAACGGCGAAGAAGTTGAGATGGCATTCGATGAGAGAATATCCGATGGAAAATATCTTCGCACCGCTGACTCTCCGCAATGGAAGAAAATAGACGAAATGTTCCCTCAATTTGGCAGTGAGCCAAGAAACCTTCGGCTAGGGCTTTGTACAGATGGCTTCAATCCGTATCGAACTCTTAGCAGCACCCATAGTGCATGGCAGGTTCTCCTTGTAATATACAACTTACCTCCCTGGCTATGTATGAAACGCAAGTATGTGATGCTTTCTATGATGATTTCGGACCAAAACAACCGGGAACAATATCGATGTGTACTTGGCGCCTTTGGTTGAGGATTTGAAGAAGTTGTGGAGGAAGGCGTAGATGTGTTTGATGCATATAAGAAGGAGCACTTCAAGTTGCGTGCAATGATTTTTACCACGATAAACGACTTTCCCGCATACGGAAATTTGTCGAGTACAGTGTGAAGGGGCATAAAGCATGTCCAATATGTGAAGCGACACAAACTTCCATCAACTAAAGCACGGAAAAAAACGGTCTACCTCGGCCACGGGAGGTTTCTTCATCGGTTCCACCCATATCGTAAGTTAAGAAAGCGTTTTAACGGCTTACGGAGCAGAATACGGCTCCAAAGGCGTTAACAGGAGAGGACGTTTATAGTCGGGTGAAACATATCAACGTCATATTGGGTAAGCAAAGGAAGGCGAGTGAGAAGAATATATGGAAGAAGAGATCAATTTTCTTTGATCTTCCATATTGGCGTAGTCTTGATGTGAGACACGATCTTGATGTGATGCATGTGGAGAAAAACGTTTGTGATAGCCTTGTCGGTACTCTTTTGCACATACCGGGAAGACTAAGGATGGAATTAGTGCGAGACTAGATCCGGTTGACATGGGAATAAGAGAAAGGTTACATCCACGAGTAATGGAAGATGGTAAGAGGGCATACATGGAGCCGACAACTCATACACTATCAAAAGCGGAGAAGAAAAGTTTGTGTGGATGTCTATATGACATTAAGGTGCCACAAGGATATTCTTCTAATTTGAGAAAGTGTGTCTCAATAATCGATTTGAATTTAGTGGGAATGAAGTCCCATGATTATCATGTGTTGATGCAACAACTACTACCAATAGCTATAAGAGGCATTATGAAAGATGAAGTTCGATCCACTATAACAAGATTGAGTATTTTCTTCAATGCTATCTCGCAACAAAGTCATTGACATTGAAAAGTTGGATGAATTGGAGAATGAGGGTTATATTATTTTGTCCCAACTAGAGATGCATTTCCCTCCCGCCTTTTTGATATCATGGTGCACTTGATAGTGCACTTGGTAAGGGAGGTAAGGCTGTGCGGTCCGGTTTACCTAAGGTGGATGTACCCTTTCGAGCGATACATGAAGATCTTAAAAGGGTATTCTAAAAACCCTTATCGGTAGGAAGCCTCAATAGTTGAGAGATATGTAGTTGAAGAGGCTATGGAGTTCGCAAAGATTATCTATCGGGGCCGACGATACAATCTCGGCATGACGAGGGGATAAGCGAGGGAACTCGAGGAATCAAGGCGAAGAATAAGCCTCGTGAAGAGGTGTTGCAAGCACACCCGTACATCATGAATAATACGGAAGAAGTTCAACCATACATTGATGAACACGAAAGAGTTTGAAGAATATGAATCCAAGGAAGAGTGACATGCGAGATAGCGAATGAGCCAGACCCTGCAAATAAAAGAATGTCCATTGTACTTCAAAGTAAAAAACAGAAGTATGGTGAAGAATCCTTGAACCTTGACGATACACTCCCTTTCACAACAAATCCACCTACAACACGTGAAGTAGAATTGATAGATGATGAAGAATATGCTGCAAGAAAGGATCATTGTGAAGGAATATGGGACACCATGTAAAGTAAGATCTTCGATTACAAAATGATTTGTTTAACTACTATGTTCTTTTTGTGGTCGTTTAACATGTTGGTTCATTTTATTAATCTGTTTATTATTTAAAAACCTATCTAACATAAATGATTGGTCTTTGATGAACGGGAATATGTCTAGCTCAGACGAGTCATCGGGAGATAGGGTTGATATGCCCGTTGAGAGAAAAGGGAGAGGTAGCACACACATGGGTGAGCTAATTGCTCGCCGTGTGATCGAGAAAAGAGGCCGCATGTGGAGTTTGATGAAAATATGAATCCAGTTAGCGAGAGAGGAAGACAACTTCATTAGCTATTTAGGCTATCTCGGCTCGAAGCAAAGTGCGTATTGTTTACTCACTTGGAAGTTCGTTGATGATAAGACGAAGGATTTGATTTGGACACGATTTTGGTATCTCACTTTCGATATATCTCGCATTTGTATCTTTAGTCTTATTACTTGATTTGTCATATCTTCTCTTTCACCTTGCAAGAAACATTTGATGTCCCTAACACTAAGGCCATGAGGAAGCATTGGATGGGCGAAGTTCGTCTCCGTTGGAAAGATTTTAAGAACAAGCCGACAAAAAGTATATTCGCGGGGCAAAGAGGGACCAAGATCCATGTAAGACCTATTCCTTCATTTCTCAGGAGGACTGGAGGGAGTTTGTGGCGTCCGGCGAGAATCCCGAATTTACGGTAAAATTTCGTCATATCTTATCTTTAATTTGAATCTACTTGAATTCGTACGATCAGTTTTGTTTGTTTTCGTGTCACAGGAAACAAGCCAAGCCAATAGAGAGAGGCAAGCGAAAAATAAGTATCCGCATTGCTTGTCTAGAGGTGGCTACAGAAAGCTGGAACGAAAGATGATGGAGGAAGAGCGCGGCGGGAGCTTGAAGCGAATTCGAGCAAACCTTATGAAAGATGTTATGGCACAACTACGGGGTGAAATGCAAGCTATGGTACAACAAACAACGTACATCCGACGAATCCCCGAATATCCCGGCGGCAAAGATAGTTTTCAGCCTCCGAGGTACATATTAGCGGACCTTCTCCCCTCCGAGAGGTAGTTATTGGCGGACCGTCTCACACCGCGAGAGGTGCATATTAGCGAACCGTCTCACACTCCGAGAGGTGCATATTAGCGAACCGTCTCACACTCCACAGGAGGTATAGCTTGCACCCTATATTTGGATGACACACACCGCGGATTGTTGCCGATGGTATTGTTTACCCAGAACAAGACAAACACCACAACAAGCAAATTCCAGTAAACCAACGTCGGGTGGGCGTGACGAGTGTGCGAGAGGGGGAAGAAGAGACGGCCGTCCCGATTGATGATGAGGAGGTTACCACACTAGGCGCCGCCATCACATGGTTCATCCTTTGGCCGGCTCATCTTATTGAGATGTGGACGACACTGCGATGGTAGGAAATACATTACTGATTGAGTGTGAGTTGTTTCCCGATTGATTTTCATTGCTCATTCACTCATAATATGTTTTTTATGTTTTCATAGGATGAACAAGCTACGGGCTTATTTCCGTACCTAGCACAGCTGCAAGAGATGTACAAGGACATCGGCCTCATAAGCTTGCAGATGCCTCCGGCATTGTCGGTGCGAAAAGACATATCCGATGGCATTTGACAATAAAGATTTGATGGAGTTTTTGACGATGGATTGTTTAGATATACGGTTTCTTCAACTTGCAATCCTGTAAGTTTGTTTAACCCTTTAATTATGTTAGTACTCTTTTTTTTGTTTAAGATCTTCAATAACATTTATCATTTCATTTCATAGTGTCTGCCGTGAATTATGCGCCGGCACACCGCGAGCGAGTTTGTATGGATACTTATGTCCTGGATGCACGGCTTCGGCTCGCAGTACGTTACCCAGAGGTCAATTTATGTTGGTCTAACAATGAGCGACGGAGGGTCGTCTTGTTATCTAGCGCCAATACATGAAAGGTGCATACTTTTGTTTTGTCGATAAGATTTTTGTGTCAAAATTGCGGTCTTATCTTAATTTAATATTAATACGTATATGTTGTAGTGGTCATTGGACGTTTGTGTGTTGTTTGTCCAGAGCAAGAACTCTGTTATTGGTTCGATTCGAGTAAATGGCAATCCTACCGAGGATATCAAAAACATGTTTGCCGAGTAAGCAAATTTTTTTTTGAATCGTCGATTCTTCTTTTAAATGAATGGTTTAACATGTCATTAATTTCCATTTTAATGATAGGGGCCTCAAAACGTATAGACTGACTTATCAATGCAAAAGAGCAGGGAGGACCGAAGTGGTTTAAACCGACAATGAGTAGTTTCAATTCAAGTTATTTCATTGACACAGTAGCTTTAGATATGCCTTTATTCGTTTTTAACAATTTGCCTTTGATTTATAGTGCCATCAACAACCAGGGAGCACCGAGTACGGATATTACGTTATGAGTTGGATGCAATCCATCGTTAACGACGGACGTACTCAAGGTTTTCAAAACGTACGTAATCGCTATGTGATTCTCAAGTTTATTTAATTTTTGTTGTTGTACTTGAGTTGTTAATTATTTCCTTCACTTAATTGGTTTATCTTATACCTTGTTTCCCCAATTTACAGTTTTTGGGTACTAAGGATCCGTACTCGCAGGATGAGATCGATTCGGTTCGAGACATGATATCTAGATATCTTCTTCAACACATAGCGTCTAGTTAGTACTGAGCATGATTAATTAATATGTTAACTGTTGTTCATTTGTATGTATTTGGTGTTTTGTCCGTACAAAATATGCAATTTTGGTGTTATATATAGTCTGTTTATGTATTGTGTTAGAGTGAGATTCTTCGTTGCTTGTGGTGGTTTACGGCCGATTCTTGTTAGAGTGTGATTCTTCTGTTGCCTTGGTAGATGTTCATATTTTGTAGTTTACTTTTTTTTAAAAAAAAAATTCAACAAAGGCGACCTGATTTTTAAATCAGGTCGCCTTTGTTACGATAAGGCGACTCGATTTGAATATCGTGTCGCCTTAAGTTCAACAAAGGCGACTGATTTAAAATCAGTCGCCTTTGTTGAAATTAAGCGACGATAAGAATATCAATTCGCCTTTAAGGCGAATTCTCTATCTTCTTATTTACCTATATAAGGCGACTCCGATCTAATATCAGTCGCTTAATAAGACGACCTAATTTTGGATCAGTCGTCATTTTGGAAATTTTCCTCTACCCCTCCAAGACGTCCCTCGAAAAGGGTCGTTAATTGGGTCTTATTTAGGTCGTTGTTTAGCATTTTTGTAGTAGTGAAAGAATGGTGTTTATCCTTAAAGATACTAAATCATAGAATACTTGTCATAATTTATGTGCTCGCACTTTGTTCTTAATTAAATAAATGTATCATATATGGGATAAACAACCGTGGTTTTTCAATTCAAGATACTAGTTGAAGCTTCTTACGTATTTGGATCTGTTTCAATTGTCTTCGTTTATTTCATAAGAAAATATGAATGGTCTTTCTCGGATTTTTAACAGGTGAATCACATAAAGCAGAATCCTCGGGTTCATTGAAAAATATGGAACTCATGTTGTTGTTGCGGTGAAGATGGGGGTAAGGATGTGGTTCACATGAAGCGGTTAAGAAGTTCAGATCAAAGACACTGAAGTGTAGAAACTGCTCAAGCAATTAGGCGATGGGAGGTTTTTCTCGAGGATGCAAAACTAATTTTTCTGGCGAAGTATCGGGAAATCTAAAGGTAATAGACAAGATTCTAAATTTTCTCGAAATTGGATTCTCTCGCATCCTATTTTCTTACTCACTCTTAAAATGAAGTAAAGATTAGATTTTAGAGATTCTCAAGTTTATACCATCTTTGGAATAGTTAATTATGAATTTATGATCTTTTTTATGTTTGCGAGTGATGATGTTTATGCCAGTGCCAATGGTTGATTTTAAATGTATTAAGCTTATGTTTTCTTTTCTACTAAGAATTGATTACTCATTTGAATCTTGCATCAATTTTAATTGGCTTACGACTTACAACACTATTTGTCTTTGAAGTTTGATAATTTAAAGTCTTTTTCATCGGGTGAAGAGGTCAAATATGTCACAATCTCTTGAAGTGTTCATGATTCTAGAACTATAACTCATTTGAATGGATTCATTTTGCGAGATAGTTCATGTGAATATGGCATAGTTTACCGTACACTTAATCTCTTGATGTAATACAAAGAAGCGGGCATTCATGTTAAATTTTTCGTTTCATTTGTTAATAATTATAGTGATAAGGGGAGTAGATAATCTACGATTACATAAAACTTGGAAAACTATGGAAATCCTAACACTTCCCGGTTCGTACTCATCTAAAAGTATTTGAGACCTTCTTTTCGGGATCATCATTCGAACCTTTTGGCGGCTCAGGAGAGGCTTTTTCATGCGCTAGCGAGCCGGTTGTGAAAAGTCTCACCAAGAATGATGTTAGTATTTGTTTAAAACTTCATTTCCTTTTATTTGCATACCTTTATCCTTCCCGCACGTCACGAATTTGAACATTTATGTTGGTTTTCCATACAGGATATTGTGAGCATTTGGTTCGAAGGGGAGGTATTGATACTGGGCCAATCGTATAACCGGTGGCTCTCAACCATAGATCACAATCACCTAATGTCATATCAATGTATTTGTGCCTCTTAGTATGCTCTTGAACTCCATTCCCGGCAACGAGCTTGTGAGTCATGCACTGAATTTGTATCGAGATGTGAGTAGATAAGCGTATTATGATGACTTTGGTCTCTCTCCTTTTTATTGTCTTATTCTAAATGTTTGACTTGATATTGCTCTTTGATTAAAGTGTGGGTAGCTGATTTTTTTGAGCCTGTGTGAAATATGAGAATAATTTCAGTCTGGATCCTTGGCATTGGAGTGAGATAGAATGAGGGCTATGGCAGCCGATTGGTTTGCGTCTCGTAATATCCCAATTTTTAAAAGCGTATAAATTTTTTTTTCATCATACATCATTTCAAAATGATCGAGTAGAGCAACGGAGCAATTGAGTAAGCGATATGTATATATAAAGTGCCGTAAGTCCAATTTGGATACAACAACGGTACGAAACCGTGTGGCTCAAAAGTGTATAACAACATAAAGAAATCTTCATAGGATCTTCAAGCAAGTCTCCCGTAGAGTTTCTACGCAGGCGCTTGTCTTTCTGCGGCTCTCGGCCCTCCCGATCCTGAAGCTATGTTAGGGCGATATCCGCACCGGATCTCGGAGTAGCAGTTAACCTCATGTTTATGTATACAGACAACAGACATTAACAATACTAACATCACTCTATCACAACCCATGCATATGTATTGCCCCAGCATGCAGACATATTGCACCCAAAGATACGACGATTGCACCCAAAGATACGAGACAGGTTGCACCCAGCATACAGACAGATTGCACCCAGCATACAGACATATCCTCTAACCACTATATGCACTCAAACAGTATAACACTCCTACACACATACCACATATATGCATACCATAAACATCAGAGTTAGTGTTACAGTACGCGAACGTACCTTCGTTGACGTTTTACGATAATTCGGCACGACGGTTGGTCAAAATGTAATCAGGGATATCCTATCAACATAACAACGTACTTGTTAAGGATCTATCATTACGACGGACATTTTAGTCAAAATGACCATTTTACCCCTGACCCCCTAATTGGCGGAATTTCGCCAGCACTTCGTTACTTTGACCTTAATTTTCCAAAATTTCAACATAATTCTTACTCCAATATCATTTTCGAAATATAAATCATATTAATTAATGATTCACATCATAATGAGCATTTTAGGTAAAAATTACCATTTTGCCCTTCTACCCCTAATTGGCGGAATTTCGCCGATGCCGCTACTTAAATCTCCAACTTTTCAGGAACTCGATCCCCACCAAGTTTTTACCTCGTCAGGCATTTTTCAATGCAATGAGGCCTAAAAACAATAGTAGGAATCTCACTCCCTACTTACTAAAACTATCTAACAATTCTACTAACTACCGAACTAAAAAGCTAAAGACCGAAGGACTTACCCGTTGAAGACTTCTGCAGAATTTTTTCCAGAGCTTCTCTCTCTACTTTCTCCCTCTAGGTTCGGCCAAAAGGAAGGAGGAATGGTGTGAAAATTTATGAAGGGGAGCTACCTATTTATAGAAATCTCAAGGGATAAAATGGGTATTTTCCAATTTGTTTATATCCTTTAGATACAACTTGTTGAAGAAGGCAAAACCTTGTCCATTGGATGCCTTGAGTCGACATACATGGCTGAGTGGGCAGCAAATGATTTGCCCAAAGTGATAAATCAAAATTGCTTTATGCCCGCATCGATAGAATTTCCCGATTGGTACCCAATTCGCGTGATTTCGGAGAAATCTCAAACTTCTGGATTTACAACTTTGAAACCATTTCCTTACTTACTAGAAATGTCCAAGTTAACCTAAATTTTGATCCCAAATAGGGCTCCAACGAGTCAGTTGAAGTTTTCGAAAAACGTGTCCGAACGTGTCGGGGTGTCGAAACTCGTTTTCGGAATCATCAATCTCTTCAGAAAAATTCACTGATTCCAAATATGTCCAGATAAATTCAAACTCATTCCTAGATATTGAGTTAGAATTTATTTTCTTCATATCCAAAAATAAGCCTATCTACATTTTTCCTCATTTTGTTTTATTAGGAAAATGTGCTAACGGCCTCGGAATTAACTTCCGGAAAAGGTCACTTGAAGGTAAAAACTCACTGATCAATATTTTACCTTGATTTTGGAATTCCCACTCCTAGAACTCTAGATAGGATCCGTTTCCTAATTTTTAAATTACTATTCACCCTATTTAATTATATATTAAAATAATGCAACTTGTATTTTCATATCTATATATTTTTCCAAATTCTTATCTTCAATTTCCTTGCACAATTTCGGTCAACATCTGATCCATTTTTTTCGTTTTATATTTTATTTAATATAAAATAATTATTTAATAATTATTTTATATAATTTCTTACATAATTTTCTTATTGGTCCAAACTTGTATTTAGGCTTAAAAATACCTAAACTCAACTATTTTCTCCAAAATTTCCAATTAATTAGTAAATATATTTTTACTAATTTTAAACCTTTTTCCACAAATTTTTGAGCTTTACATAATTATTTCATAATTTCCTTTGCTTAAGCTTAAGTAATTAGCCAATAATTACCTAATTACTTTCTTATCAACAGTTGATAATTTTCTTAATTATAATACTCCCTTGTCTCACAATTCTAGCTCTGACATTTTCATTTCCATGTGTTCTGCATTATTTTAGAATTTATGAGGGTAGTTTAGGCAATTCAATACTTTTTGAGCATTCTTATTCAATTTCTCCAAGTTCGTAATTTATTAAATTACCAAAATTAGAGATAATATACTCTCTTAATTCAAATAATTATTTCACTGACTCTTAGGATTTTTCATTAGTTTCCTAAGTCACTTTATGCTCCATAAGGGCATTTTGGTCATTTCTGATACATTTATTAATTTTTCCCCAATTTCCATAGCATTTTCCTCAGAAAATAATATCTTCATAACTTAATATTTGATACCTCATATTCACCTATTTTTAATAGGTATTATTTACTCATTTTATGATTTTTACCCTAAGTCAGATTTTAGGGTATTACGGCGTCATTTAAGCTAGAGAGAGAAGTTTCTAACATTGTAAAATCTCGTGTCTTTCTCTCTCCAATAGCAACTTACATGGTTTTACAAAGGTTTCATCTGCCGAGAATTGAAAATAGTCGATTCTTTGAACTATCTATCTACGTTGTTTCGAAAATTTATTGCCTCTCTGTTCAAACTCATGATTCTTTTAGCTTGAATTATATTTGAATGCTGCTTTTCGAGCTTTATCTTACATCTTGTTTGTTTTTATGATTATTGTTGATATAGATTTCATTTATGTTTTTTTGAGAAAATCATTATATAACTTGAATACTTGACCTTACTCTTATGAATTCCAATACAACTATCGTGCGGTATAAGTGTCTAACTTTTCATTCATCAAGCGAGATAAACCTCCAATAGAAGAGCTTCAACAATTCCTCGAGTATCGAGTTGCCTCGACAATAGGCTCCTGTCTATAGTGATCCGCCTCTTGGATTTGGCGGTGGAAATAGAAGGAACATGTCGCCCTCACTTAAGTTCGGTCTCATAGGGCCCAAGCTTTATGTCAATACTACAAATGTAATCAATTAGGGAGAGGCATGTGGTATGTTGACGAGAGGTATTAAAAGAAAACTGCCTTCAATCTTAAATATAAGAGCTAAGTGACTATTTTTGAAGAACTTAAGGTAGCTAATTAAGCTATATTAGAATATTTATATTTATCGTTTTTTTCCAAACTAATTTATTTAACTTATAAAATGATATATATTTTAATTTTACACAACATATGATATGATTAAGTAATTTATTGAGTTTCCTTAATAGTTCCAAAAGAAATCAACTAGATAAGGATTAGAGGCAATACTAAATGTATGATATATATTTTAATTTTACACAACATATGATATGATTAAGTAATTTATTGAGTTTCCTTAATAGTTCCAAAAGAAATCAACTAGATAAGGATTAGAGGCAATACTAAATGTAATACCCGGATAAATAAAATGGTCATTTCGATAAGTAAATTTGTGATCTCAATTTCTGTATTAAATTTATCGTATTTATGAGAGAGAAATCTCTTAGGAAAATTAGGGAAAAAAGATTATGGAGTCAAAATGACCAAAATGCCCTTGTGGGCATAAATGGCCTAGAAATATTATGAAAAATGCTAAAGGGCAATAAAATAATTATTTGAATTTGAAAAGTATATTGTCCCTAATTTAGACAATTTAGTAAATTATCACCTTGGAAAAATTAGAGGTGAATAATCAAAAAGTATTGAAATGACCAGAATGACCCCGTTATTTGTAATATTTTACATGGGAGGTAAAATATCAATGTTAGTGTAAAGTTTGTGAGACAATAACTTGTCTTAGTTGAGAAAAGTATCAAAAAATAATAAGCAATTAATTAAGTAATTATTGGCTAATTGCTTAAGCATGAACAAAGAAAAATCCATAGATAATTATGTAAAACCCTATAAATAGTGGTTTACGGCTAAAATTAGCATAAAATATATTTTCTAATTAATTGAAAAATATGAAGAAAAATTGGTGAGATTAAGTAATTTTAAGCCTAAATGCAAGAATGGACCAATAAGGGAATTTTGGGAAATTTTTAAGAAAATTGAAATAATTAATTAATTAATTAAAAAATATATATTAATTATAATTAAAATAGGGGCAGCCGAAAATGGGCAAGAAAATAGGATAAGAATGGATGAGAAAAAATCTAGATATTATTTTGCAAGTGGTAATATTTTAATAATATAATTTATGTAAAAAGCAAATAGGATAAATGACCACGGATAGAAATTAAATCCTATCTAGAAAACCATGACCAAGATTTCTAAAGTCAGAGAGAAAAATAAATGAGTGAATTTTTATCTCGGACTGGACTGTTTGAGAAGTCATTTCCGTGATCGGTAGAATACTTAGGTAATAAGACGAAATAGGGTAATCTGTGAAAAAGGCAGATAGTCACGAATTGGAGTTTGAAGAAAATAAATTGTAACTCAACATCTGGGGATGAGTTGAGAATTATCTGGACATATTTGGAATCAGTGAATTTTTGTCCAGAGATTGATGATTCCGGAAGTTACTTCCGTAACCGGCACGTTTTTCCGTAAAACTTCAGCAGGACCGTTGAAACCCTGTATGGAATCAAAAATTAGGTTAACTTAGACATTTCTAATGAGAAAGAAAAGGTCTTCAAAGTTGTGATTCCGAATTTCTGAGATTTTACGCGATTACGCGATTCGGACACCGATCGGGGAATTTTATCGGGCCGGGAGCATAAAGTACCATGTGACATCATCAAAGATGATGTCACATTGTGCCACCTAAGGGGGGAGGTCGGCCAAACACATCCAAGGGCCAAGAAGTTGCCACTTAATCCAAGTGCGATCCGACGGTCGATATCCGGTCTGGTAAAGTGTGAATAGTAACTTCAAAACCCCTATAAATACCCATTCACCTTCATTTCATTCTTCACACCAAAAATCACTTGAGATTTTTGAATTGGAGCAGCACGGAAGGAAGGAAGAAGTCCGGGGAATTTTTCAAATAAGCTCGAGTAAGTTTTAGGTCCGTAGTCTTAAGTTTCGGTAGTTAGAGTAGAAATGTTAGATTAGTCTTTAATCTTCCAAGTATGATTAGATATCATATGATAGGGGTATTTTAGTATTAAATTTCGAAACTCATGGTGGGGTCAAAGTTCGGCAAAATTTTGGAAAGTCGAGTCAAAGTAGCGAAGCTATTTGTGAAATTACGGCGACAGGGGAATAGGGGCAAAATGGTAATTTTTACCTAAAATGCCCGTTATAATGTCAAATATTGATCATGGTGATATTATCATTATAGGATATCGGTAATCTTGATCTGCTGTCGTTCTGTTGTCAGACGTGCCGCTATCGGCCAATTGTTTAGTCAAAAGTGCGGTTTCAGTCAAACGTACCAAAAGTACCGTATATCGCCAACTAAGGTACGGACGCGTCTTCGTAACACTAATCATGTGCTGCTTAAGTACATATATGTGATAGATACGTTCGAGAGATTGATATACGAGACGGTTTTACACGGGTTATAGTCATAATAATGCCGTTATGTTTTCCTAGCGAGGACACGAGTGGGTATCGTGGCCTTGGTTTATGTGCGGGATGCTATTGTTATTGTTTACCTTATGGGGCTTTACATACTGCTCGTGCTTATGTTCTATCATCATATTGATCATGCATCTATTGTATGCTTATGTATTGATATCTTTGTTGTATTGTTGAAGTTTCGAATCTCCGGAATCCCTTCAAATTCCTCTCAATCATCCTACAAGCTTCCACGGCACTTAGGTCAACTCAAGGAATCGTTGAGACATAAGTCTTTCACCTATTTTGTACTTCAGCTCGTGGATCAGTATGTTCACCATACTGCTCTCATCATTGTCCTTCCGCAAGTGCGATGAGTATCATGATAGATTGGTGAATCGGGCATAGTAGTCATCAAAGATTCCTCTTGTCCTGTCGAGATATGGAGAAATTCGACTCTTTGTTCATTTGCACGAAGGAGGAAATTACCGCTCGTGGAATTTCTCCGAAATTTCTCCCACGTCACGGGACAAGAATGTGTGCATAAGGTAGTGCTTGTGACTTCCCACCAACGATCCGTGTCTCCTTCAAGTTTGGTAGATTGCTAATTGGGCTTTGCAATTTTCGGGACATTCAATCACCTTGAAGATTTTCTGCTCGGGTTGGTCCTCTTGGTCTCGTCCAATTTTAGGTATCGCTATCATCTGAGGTTGTCTGCCTCCTCTTCTACCTCGGCCTCTACCTCAACCTCTAGGTGCATCGGCACCTCTTATGTTGGCCATATTTTAACTTTTTCCTTTATTTAATAATAATGAGATAAGAGATTGCACAATGATTGACACCAAAACATATATATTTTCATATATTGCATCAAGTTTGTACAATAGATATCGATTTGGTCATATCCTAATACAAGTCATATACTACAATATTTTATTCAAAACGTATTTCAACCCCTCGGGTTTCTAGATACACACTATACTATACTAGCTTCTACTAGTCCTTCCCATGACTCTCTTCAATTGTTGATCCCCACCTACATGTGTTGGCGAACCATACACTTCGGGTAACGAAGGTAGATCGGGGTGCCTATGATGGGTCCTTCATCCGGTAGCTCATTAATGAACCTTGCCCGAAGCGGGTACAACGAAAGTAAAATAGGGTGGATCTAATCCGGTCCCAGGTAGATGATTGCCACAGACGGCAAGGTAGCTTTTGATTAGGCTAAGGAACATCGGATATCTTTCTTTAGTAGTTAGATGTGGTTCTCGGCTTGCCGTAATACGACTCTAACTGTAGTGTTAGTGCCCTATTACTGTTCAGGATATAATGGTAGTCATCGGGGTTGGCTTCTGCATTATCAATATTTTGGATTTCGGGGTAATCGAAATTATCCCCTATGGATGAGTGAGTTCATCTGCCGGGGCTTCTGGTTCGGGTTCATATTCGGTTCGAGCTCATCCCGGTAATTACTAGGGGTTTCGGGATCGGTGTATTCCGGCGGGGTGGTATTCGAGCTCGGATCACTTAGATGTTTAGGATTATTAAGGAGATCATTGTAGTATCCATGGATAGGGTTTGCTACAATAATCGGGGTTCGGAGTTCCGGTAGAGGGTAGACGGGATCGGGGTTAAGTCTCCTTCCAACCATCTCTGGTATTACGGACCTTCTTGCCGTACGTCTCATCCTCCCGCAGTAAAAGATATAGGGATTCTCGTCTCTCGTTCATCTCTACACATCACACCAAGGTCTTATCGGTACTCCTTTTCAAAACATGCTCAAAGTTTAAAAGGCTTTTGAACATAACTCCGATTAACCGAACAGAATGGCCGGGTAAGTGCCTACCATGGGGCCTCACCGACTTATACGGCGACTTATGGCACACCCACGTAGACTAGCCTTGCCTTCGGCACCAAAGCTGCTCGTAGTAACATAGTCGAGTTCATGCCGAATGAATGCTACGATACCAAAAATGTAACATCTCATTTTAAAAGCGGAAATTTTTATTTTTTCAATCGAGTAGAGCATTGGAGCGAGAGAGTAAGCGATACATATCCAAATATAAACCATAGTGTAACATTGTATGGATATAGTCATCCTATTGTTCTCAAAAGAAACTACTAAATAAACAAAGAAAGCGTCTCCGGTTATCGGTCTAGTTCGCTTGCTTCCCCGGTCTCAATTCTCGGTCCTCCAGGACCACGAAGCTGAGTGAGATCCAATTTACCACATTGGATCTCGGTAGCAGTTAACCTTATACTCAAACAATACGGTATACGAGACAATGAGATATTCAAGACAATGCAAGCGCTAGGAAAACATAACGGCATTATTATGACTATAACCCGTGTAAAACTGTCTGTATATCAATCTCTGAACATATCTATCACATATATGTACTTAAGAAGCACATGATTAGTGTTACAAGACGCGTCCGTACCTCCGTTGGCGATATACGGTACTTCCAGTACGTTTGACGGAAACAATGGTGACAATGGCACGTCGGACGGCGTAACGACAGCAGATCAAGATTACTGATATCCTATAATGATAATATCACCATTATCAATATTTGACATTATAACGGGCATTTTAGGTAAAAATTACCATTTTGCCCCTATTCCCCTAATCGCCGTAATTTCGCCAGCGCTTCGCTACTTTGACTCCGACTTTCCAAAATTTTGCCAGAACTCCGACCCCACCATGATTTTTGAAATTTAAGACTAAAATACCCCTATCATATGATATCTAATCATACTTGGAAGATTAAAGACTAATCTAACATTTCTACTCTAACTACCGAAACTTAAGACTAAGGACCGGAAAACTTACTCAGAGCTTCGCTGCAAACTTCCCCGGACTTCTTCCTTCCTTCCTTGCTGCTCCAATTCGAAAATCTCAAGTGATTTTTGGTGTGAAGAATGAAATGAAGGTGAAAGGGTATTTATAGGGGTTTTGAAGTTACTATTCACACTTTACTGCATGGGATATCGACCGTCGGATCGCACTTGGATGAAATGGCAACTTCTTGGCCCTTGGATGTGTTTGGCCGACCTCCCCCCCCCCCCCTTAGGTGGCACATTGTGACATCATCTTTGATGATGTCACATGGTACTTTGCTCCTACCCGATAAAATTCCCCGATCATTGTCCGAATCGCATAATCGCGTAAAATCTCGAAATTCAGAATCACAACTTTGAAGACCTTTTCTTACTCATTAGAAATGTCCAAGTTAACCTAATTTTTGATTCCATACAGGGTTTCAACGGTCCTGCTGAAGTTTTACAGAAAAACGTGCCGATTACGGAAGTAACTTCCGGAATCGTCAATCTCTGGACAAAATTCACTGATTCCAAATATGTCCAGATAATTCTCAACTCATCCCCAGATGTTGAGTTATAATTTATTTTCTTCAAATTCCAATTCGTGACTATCCGCCTTTTTACAGATTACCTATTTCGTCTTATTACTTAAGTATTCTACCGATCACGGAAATGACTTCTAGAACAGTCAGTCCAAGATAAAAATTCACTCATTTATATTCCTCTCGACTTTAGAAATCTTGCTCATCCATTCTTATCCTATTTTCTATCCGTGGTCAAAACGCACCGAAGTACCGTATATCGCCAACGAGGTACGGACGTGTCTTGTAACACTAATCATGTCTTGCTTGAGTACATAGATGTGATAGATACGTTTAGAGATTGATATACGAGACATTTTTTACACGGGTTATAGTCATAATAATGTCGTTATGTTTTCCTAGCGGCGAGGACACGAGTGGGTATCGTGGCCTTGGTTTATGTGAAGGCTGCTATTGTTATTGTTTACCTTATGGGGCTTTACATACTGCTATGTGCTTATGTTCTGTCGTCATGATGATGATGCATCTGTTGTATGCTTATGTACTGATATACTATTGTATTGTCTTGAATATCTGTTGTCTCGTATTTTGTATTGTTTGAGTATAAGGTTAGCAGTTACGAGATCCAATGTGGTAAATTGGATCTCGGTTAGTAGCTTCAGTCCGGAGGACCGAGAATGGAGGCGGGGAAGCGGCAGAACTAGACCAGATAACTTAGGAGACGCTTTCTTTTGTTTATTTAGTAGTTTCTTTTGAGAACAATAGGATGACTGTATCCATACAATGTTACACTATGGTTTATATTTGGATATGTATCAGTTACTCTTTCGCTTCAATGCTCTACTCTGATTGAAAAAAATCCACTTTTAAAATGGGATGTTACACTAAATAACTAAATATTCATTTTGAAAGCATGTTTTTTTAGTTAATTATAGATTTTGGCATTACTTCATTATTTGATGTGTCACAACAAAGTGCAATGGATAGTACAATTTTTTTTTCAAATTATCAAAAATACCTATCTTTGATTGACTTGGCTTTTTCCTGTTGTTTGATAAACAATTACTAGTTGTCATTTACAACCAATATATGAAAGACCCAAAACTTCATTGTACTTTATTCTACATTTTGAAGGTTCACTCGAATCGGCCGTAATGAGTATATCAATTAATTAATTCATGGGAAATCATCATAAAGTTCAATCAAAACCAATTAACACATAATCATCGATGCCATTGTTGCTATTCGACTTATTCATGATGTATAAGACGCTTACAAATTTGATGTTGTTAAGAAATTAATTCCAAAACAAGGCGTTTCTTTTCTTTTTTTTTCTCGGAAAACAAGGCATTTCCAAAACATAAGAATAGGATAGAGGAGAAAAATAAAATTGTAAGTCTCACTTTTATTAGTTTAAAACTTTTTCTCCCAACATGAAATTCCAAATTAAATTGTATAAAGTTAAGTGAAGAAAATGAGTGGATTCTAAAGTTCTTACAATTGAACTCTAAAATGTTAAAAAGAAACATGAAACATGCAGAAATCTAAATCAATACAATTGAGTTGAAAATTTCAAATTTCATATACTTTATATATTATTACAACATATATACAGAATCACTTCAATTTACAATATTACTTATTACAAAAAACAAAAACAACAACATAAGGTTAAGGAAATAGTAGCTAAAATTTGATTTAACAATTATTCAACCAGTGGTATTTGTAGCATGTTCCAAAACAAAGCCTTGATGTTTTTCAATGATACTACAACATCAATCATAGTATATCGTGCCTCGGTAAGTCAATGCAACAATTTAATGCTAACTCAAAAATTGATTATATATGAGCTAATATATTATTAGTATTTTGAGTTTCACGGTCAACAAATTGGTATCTATAATGTTCACGATTGAATGTGGTGTTGATTTGCTCACCCAATCTTTCAATGTTAGTCCTTGAACAAACATCTCATCTCGTTGGCTTCTTCCTCGTAAACATTTCCATAAGCAAAATCCCATAACTAAACACATCTCCTTTGGCAGAAACAACTCCATTCGATCCATACTCTATATTTCATATAGAATTATTAGTATAACCGGTGTTGTCAAAAACTAGTGTAAAAACGTAAAAACGTGCGTTTTTACGTTTTTACCTGGGTGTTCAGTGCTAAAACGCAGGTAAACACTGCCCAAGGTAAAAACGGTTAGACACTAGTGTAAAAACGTAAAAACGGGTAAAAACGTAAGTTTCTACCGTCATTACCGTTTTTAGTTAAAACCTAAAAAAATAGAAAAACAAGAAAAAAACTAAAACCATCGGGCATATTCATCAGGCATTCCATTCGAAATTTCATTCTCCTCCATCGTGCTTCATGTCGTTGCCTCCTACTTCCCAAACCCTAAAACCCAAATTAGCAATGCCTCCTCCACTCGCGGCGTCGCCGTCCTCCGTCCCCGATTCGCGGTCGCCTCCTCGTTGATTGATCCACTCCGGCTCGTGGGCTCATTGTTCTCGCTTGTGCTTCGATGCTTCCTCTCGACCTGGACCGGAACTCGTCGGTCGTCGCATGCCATCCTCACTTCGCTAGGATCCGTCGCTTTTATCAAGGTGCTTATTTCTCCTATTTTCAATTTGCTTATTTCTCCTATTTCCTAGATGCTTATTTCTCCCATTTCCTCCCCTGTTTTTGGCCCCTTTCTTGTTAGTTGTTTGAGTAATTTTGTTATGGTTGGTAGAGTGGTAGAAGTAACTAGTAAGATATTCATCAGTGATTCATTGTATACTGTATAGCATTGGTATTTTTTTCATCGCACATGTAATTTATATTTCTGAACCTTCTTCTAATGTTAATCTGCTCTAATATTATTCATAGCATTTTTCTAAATTTGAGTTCAGTTTTGAGCTGCTATCATTGCCTTAAGGAGACGACAACATACAATATTATTATTATTATTATTATTATTATTATTATTATTATTATTATAGTAGTAATTTTTCGGTGGGGTTTTCTCCTCAAAATCATGTTAATATGCTTGTAGTTTTTTAATTGTTCAAGGGTGAATGAAAGAATTCAATAATCTTGATTTGTTAAAGGAAAAGAGTTCAGGAACTATTTTTTTTTTTCTTGGCATCATTCTTGCTAAATTTAATTATTGAATAATATTGTGATAGCTCATGTTCTTGCTAAATTTAATTGAGTAATATTGTGTGATGTCCAGGTTTTATGGATAGCAATTGAACATATTCGAATAAAGTGATCTTATTCTTTCTTTGTGGGTTTTTCGGTTCACACTGAAGCTCCTTCCTAATATTGTTTCCTATTTAGTATGGCTTCAAGTGATGGTAGTTGTCCAACTCCTTCTCTGGGTCAGGGCTGGTTGAAAGTAGAAACTTTACGTGTCGTGTCGTTTCTACGACTTACGTTCTACTACCCCTTTCCGTGTCTACGTAGAAACTAGTTTTTGACAACATTGAGTATAACAGTCATTATCTCAAAAGCATAACATAAGTTTTGTTATTAAACTTTTCTTTTGTATCATCACTTATATTTCTTATACATGCATGATGTGAAATATTTGCTAAAAATTGGATAATGTAAAATTTTATAAATCACAACAAACAAAAGAATATAGAAATAAATCCAAAATATCATTCACAAATCATTACCTGGTGCCATATAGCCAATTGTAGCCAAAGTTTTGGTATAGATTTCCAGTTGCCTTTCACTAAACAATTTTGAAATACCAAAATCACTAAGATGAGCCACCATATCTTTGTCCAACAAAACATTGCTCGGTTTGACATCACAGTGAACAACTAGTGTAGGAGAACCATGATGAAGATACTCCAAAGCTAATGCCACATCAATCATTATATTCAACCTTTGCAAGATATCTAAATAATAGTTATGAGAGTACAACAATCTCTCAAGGCTCCCATTTTCCATGAATTCCATTATTAAAGATTTGAAATGATTATTTGAGCAACTACTAATGATCTTAATGAGATTGCGATGGCGTAAATTGCGCATGGCTGCACATTCAATATCAAAACTTCTTAATGCTTCTTCCATATCCGAGTTAAATACTTTGACAGCAACTATCTCTTCATTTGAAAGAGTTGCTTTGTATCTTGATCCAAAATTTCCGAGCCAAGAAGATTACTCTCATCAAATCCATTTGTTCCTTGTAGAAGCTCATAATAAGATATCCTGGTTGGTGTATCCAAATTGACTAAATTGTTTGTGGTTGAATAATTATCATCATCTCTCTTATGCTTTAGAAAGACAATGCCTAAGACAATCAAAATGACAACCGTGATAGGCAATAAGAATTTTATAATTAGCATCACTTTATTTGATATGTTCTTGTGTCCTTTCCTACATGGTTGGACTTGTAGTTGGGATTTCCCACACAGATCTTTATTCATCATAAAAGATTCCGCAGTAAAATTTGAAAAAGGGCCACCATTTGGAATTTCTCCATCCAATAAATTGTAGGAAAGATTAATGTATTTAAGATAGAGTAATGACTCAAAGGACTTTGGAATCATGCCAGACAAATAATTATGGGAGAGATCCATGGACTCTATGCTTAACATGCTGCTAAGTGATTCAGGAATAGGCCCTTGTAATTTGTTTTGTGCTAAAGAAAGAGTTAGCAAAGTTTGCAGGTCACCCATGGTTACAGGGATGCTTCCTGAAATTTGATTTTTTGACAAGTTCAATAATGTAATTGCTCTCAAGTTTGATACCTTTGGTGAAATCATTCCAATCAGTGCATTGGAGGATATGTCTAGATGCAAAATATCGTTGAGACTCCAAAGTGAATCGGGTATTTGAGAAATCAACTTGTTAGAGCTAAAATCCAACTTTCGTAGAGATGTATTCCCAAAGCATCCTGGTATTATTCCTGAAAACATGTTGTTGGCAAGATACAACTCACTTAGACTTTTGAGTTGGCAAAGCTCGTTTATAATGGACCCTTGTAGTCTGTTGTTGGTGAGAATTAAACGTTGAAGGCAATGTAATTTGTTAATTGTATTTGGAATGAACCCAATCAAATCATTACTGCCCAGAGCTAAATCCATCATGTTTGTCAAATTTCCAAGTACATTGGGTACAACTCCATCAAATTTATTCACTGACAAGCCTAAGGAAATGATCTTAGATGCATTTGATAAGCTGTTCGGAATTGGTCCAGTTAGTTCATTTTGCCCCAGCCATAATTTCTTCAAGTTGGGAAGGTTAATTCCTAAATATGATGGGAGAAGGCCAGAGAGGAAATTAGCTTCAAGGTTCAAAATGTCAATGTTGAAATGTTGAATATATTGGGAGGAATAGGTCCACTCAAGTTGTTTTCTCCCAATACTAAGATTTCAAGCTTAACGAGATTCCTTATATCCTTCGGTATAAAACCTAGAAACAACAAAAATTGAATGGACTTGTGAAAAGAAACCAAAACAAGTGATTATGGTGCTTGAAGATGACACATGAAACTACATGTATCTTACTAGTGGGTGTTTGGAAAAATCACTCTTGCTTTTTACATGGCAACTCCTCTTACATATAAACTTTGTACTACTTAAAATAAGTTAACCTTTAATGATCAACTCTAACACATTTAGTTTATCAGTTTTGTGTATGCCTTTTGGGTACAAAATCGTGACATAGAAAAAAATGTCTGCATATAGCTCAGATATGGATATATACAAATAAATCTATTTTTATTATCTTCTAGAGTCCCTAAAATTATTAAAATGAAAAGTTAGGAAAATCATAAACGACCTTGAAATGCCTTGGTTATAGAAGATTTATTTAAAGTTAAAATTTTCTGTGTTCTAGTTATCTAATATGAAATTAATAAATTTGTGAAAAAAAGAAACAATTTAAAAAAGAAATAAAATAAAACAGGGAAAGGATGTATTTGTGAAACCGTTACGTATATTGCTCAAATTTAGGCAAAAAAATTTTCCCCAGCATATATCACGCATTAAAACAGAATTTTTTTCTCTCTCCTTCATGTAATTTATTTCTTATACCTATTTTAATAAAAAAATTTCCGGTAGTATAATACAAATTTTGATTCTTATGCTGTAATTTATTTTAAAAATATTACTTTTAATATTAATTAAATGATAGAATTGTTACAGTGTGTATGTGTTTGTGAATAAATAAATAAATAAAACAGAAGCCCATACTTATCTGTATTTTAATATTAAATTTATCCTATTATATAAAAATTATCAAATATTATTACCTATGGTATGTTTAAGAATAATTCTGAAGCTTATGTTTCATATATAAAAATAATTTCAAGTAATACTCAATTCACCCCAAAGGAGTAAATATTTTTATTTTTATTTTTTAGTCTTTATAAAACCTTTGAAATAATAAAAATTAAGAAAATCATAATTTACACTTTTGTGAAATTACTAGTAAATTTCTAAGGAATAAAATTTTTTTATACTATAATTATTGAATAAATAGTTAATCTGTAAATTAAATTAAATTTTTTAGGAGACAAGTAATATCTTAAGAAAACAGTACTGTAAAAAAAGTGCTTATTAGTAGTGATTGCAATGGGGAACTATTCCCATAGATGGTTAGATGAGGTGTCTCTTTGTTATAAAAAAACGCGTGGGCTCTTTCATTATATTCGACAAATATTATGTGGTTGCATTTGTTCATAATCTGAGCAATCTTTGTTATTTTAGGTTTGTAATCACACGCTATACATAATCTCCATTGTAAGCGAATGAAAATATGAATAAAATGTTGAAAAATAAAATCTCAATTTTAGAGAAAAATATTAAAATGAAAAGAAAAACACAACTACATGCATACCTGTAAATGAGTTATAACTCAAATATAATCCTTTCAAAGAAGTGCAGTTAGATATTGATTGTGGAATGCTTCCCTCTAATTGATTACCAGTAACATCCAAGCCTTCAAGGAAAGGGAGTTGATGGCATATTTCATCGGCAAATTTCCCTTTAAATGATTGATGTCAAAGGCCACTATTCTCAAAGAAGGCATGTTCCAAATAAATGAAGGAATTTCACCTAAGAATAAATATGAAATATTTTTTAATTAGTTAGTAGTAAGACTATGAATTTCCTAAATTCACAAACAAACATATAAAAATACATGGAATCTTTTTAATTAGTGGCCTTAAATCAATGGGAAAAAAATTTAATTTTTGTTCTAAAGCAAGTTAAAAGGGACTCTTCACTCTTCTGATATCCATTGCCAACTGGAAATTAAAATTCACCTATTACAGTGTACAACTAAATTATTTGTATTTTGCATTAAATTTCTGTTATATTTACAAGAATCTAACTTTGAATTCTGATGAGAAATTTATAATAGGCAAAAAAGGCTGGAATTTTAGTTTCTATTTATGGAATTAAAATATACTTTTAGTTTACACATTCTGGAGATAAAAGCCGAGTGCCACAACGTAAAATTCAAAGTTATTGGTTATATAAAATTGATTGCGTTGAACATATTAGACATGCTAGAATTTTTACTCTTAAAAATTAATTTTAGTTAAAAAAAATATATATCAAGAAATATGTGTGGGTGTGTGTGAAGCATAAATATTAAATGCAATTGTTTGTGAAAGCATAAAAATTAAGAGATGGGTAGAGGGAGTATACCTGTAAACGAGTTGTATCCAAGATATAATTCTTCCAACCTTGTTCCATTGTCGATTGATATTGGAAGACTACCTTCCAAATTGTTTTGATATAAATCTACAACTCTTAAAGTAGAAATCTTTGAAGAGAGATGATGGAATTTCGCCTGTTCAATTTAAAAGCGTGCAAGATATAAGTGTGATTAAAGTTAGCTAAAGGCTTTGGTATTAATCTTCAATATTAAACTAATATAGGTACATCCATTATGAAAAGAATTAAAAATATATAATAATAGAACGAAACAAGAAAGCTCTATGAAACCTGCATATTGAGTGCCACCTTCTTCTTCTTTTTATTTAATTTTAAAATTTATATGTATTAAACGAAACTTATAGCCTTGCATCAGTAGGAATAAGAACACAACTGATTAAGTGATTAACTAATATATCACAAATATCATAAGAAGAAAAAACCTATAAATACAAATATAACATGTAGAAGTTAACAAAAATTATTATACCATACCTATGTTTGCATTATCAATTTACAGTACTAGTAAATAATAGTTTCTCCATTTTTATGATATATTTACTTTACATGTCATAAGTTAATATGTACAAGATACAATTTTAGAATTTAATTTATAAATCATTTAAGACTGGCTCATTTTGAGAAACAACAATAATATACTTTAAAAGAAAAATGTAGAATTAAAATTCTTTTAAAAAAGCAACGACCCGTAAATTATGTTATAAAGTACTTTTCATGTAAGGCATGTTTTTCTCATGATCCATGGGAAATTCGCTGACAAATAATTATGATGGAATGTCTATATTAAAGAAGAGAAAACCATTTTGCATGTATCTATCCTATGGTTTAGATTTTAATTTGATACTTTTACATTTTCTCTTGTTAATATAATGAATCATTTAACTTTGCTCTATTAGCACTATTAACTCTTGTATAGGGGCTAATAGTGCTTTGCTTATTTTCTTTCCTCTATATTTCTTCTATCCATCCAAAGCACAAAGAGTAAATAGCATTATCTTTTCAATTTTCTCTTCTCTTCATTTTTTTCTTTATATTGTATTTCCTCCCATATTTTCTCTTTACCGTGATTTAAATTTTAATTTGATACTTGTACCTTTTTCTCCTTAATATAATGAATCATTTAACTTTGCTCTATTAGCACTATTAACTCTTGTACAGGGGCTAATAGTGCTTACAGAGCAAAGTCACAAAGGCTATTGGTACTGATGGAGAAAAATTAAAGAATTGATTCAACAAAAAAAGGTACTACTATAAAAGTGTAATTTACACTATAAAAGTGTTCATATAATTAGGACTGGAGGGAGTATTAAAAATTAAAGGGAAAGTATAAGAACCAGCAAAATGTTTTCCTTTAAAATAGACTATGAAAAGTATGCCAACTTAGTCATGTTCACTTTAGGATTAAAAGAAAGCATCATGTTGTATTTAAAAGTAATCTAGACAAGTTATTAGTATTCACTAATTATTTTCTTTTCTCTATATTTTCTTCTATCCATCCAAAGCACAAAGAGTAAATAACATTATCTTTTCAATTTTCTCTTCTCTTCATTTTCTTTCTTTATATTGTATTTCCTCCCATATTTTCTCTTCATCCAAGCAAAGAATTAATGTTTGTTGTTGATTATTTTATTATATAAAGACAACTTTACTAAATGAAGATAAAAAGTTGCATAAAGAAGGCCTCCACAAAAGACCATGGACTTGGACAGAATAGGGAGGCCCAATCACATATTTCAAATAGTACACAAACAAGAATCCCAAACAATCTGAAAAATTTTGTTTCATGTCTGGAAAAAGTTAATAGTGCGAAGTATTTTATTTTATATTCAAAAAAATTTTCTTGGTTGATCAGGAGGGATGTGGTGAGAAGATATAGTTTCATGGAAGTGGATGATTAGGGAAGGTAGATAGGGATGCCCCTGTAGGAATGATAAACCCAAGAGGAATGTTCTTGTTTTGACAATTTGCACTTCACACTCAATATAAAAAATTCAATATCAAATAGTTTATCAATTTATAATATCTCTTACCTTGCAAGTTGTTGTTGCTAAGATCTAGCTTTGGAGGTTTGTCAAATTTCCAATGTCACTTGGTATGGTTCCTTCATCGAATCTGTTATCACCCAATTGCAAGTATACCAATTCTTTGCATTGACGCCAAATGGAAGGTATGTTGCCCGACATATTATTTTCACTCACATAAAATAATTCAAGTTTTGGAAGTCCAAAATACAGATTTGTTGGGAGACTACCAGATAATTGATTCATTCCAAGAGAAATCTCTTCCAACACTGAATTGTTAATTATTGATGATGGTATAGAACCAGCAAGTTGATTCACACCAAGATACAGAATCTTTAGTTGTGATAGATGGCCAATCTCATTTGGTATGCCTCCTTCAAAAATGAGGGAGTAAGAAAAAGGTAATGTCAATAACAACTCTTTACATATCATAAGTTATTATATATATGAGATAACTTTATTTTTAAGAAAAACTCATGGAATTAACAATACTTGCACTTTTTTAAGAAATAACACAAATATACTATTATTCTAGCTAAATGATAAAACTCAACAACTATTATTTTCAAAAAGGTATAACCCTTTTAATTGGGTTCGCGTAATATATACAAGATACAATTTTAGAATTTAATTTATAAATCATTTAAGACTGGCTCATTTTGAGAAACAACAATAATATACTTTAAAAGAAAAATGTAGAATTAAAATTGTTTTAAAAAAGCTACGACCCTTCAATTATGTTATAAAGTACTTTTCATGTAAGGCATGTTTTTCTCATGATCCATGGGAAATTCGCTGACAAATAATTATGATGGAATGTCTATATTAAAGAAGAGAAAACCATTTTGCATGTATCTATCCTATGGTTTAGATTTTAATTTGATACTTTTACATTTTCTCTTATTAATATAATGAATCATTTAACTTTGCTCTATTAGCACTATTAACTCTTGTATAGGGGCTAATAGTGCTTATAGAGCAATGACACAAAGGCTATTTGTACTGATGGAGAAAAATTAAGGAATTGATTCAACAAAAAAGGTAAGGTACTACTATAAAAGTGTAATTTACACTATAAAAGTGTTCATATAATTAGAATTTGGAGGAGTATTAAAAATTAAAGGAAAGTATAAGAACCAGCAAAATGTTTTCCTTTAAAATAGACTATGAAAAGTATGCCAACTTAGTCATGTTCACTTTAGGATTAAAAGAAAGCATCATGTTGTATTTAAAAGTAATCTAGACAAGTTATTAGTATTCACTAATTATTTTCTTTTCTCTATATTTTCTTCTATCCATCCAAAGCACAAAGAGTAAATAACATTATCTTTTCAATTTTCTCTTCTCTTCATTTTCTTTCTTTATATTGTATTTCCTCCCATATTTTCTCTTCATCCAAGCAAAGAATTAATGTTTGTTGTTGATTATTTTATTATATAAAGACAACTTTACTAAATGAAGATAAAAAGTTGCATAAAAAGGCCTCCACAAAAGACCATGGACTTGGACAGAATAGGGAGGCCCAATCACATATTTCAAATAGTACACAAAGAAGAATCCCAAACAATCTGAAAAATTTTGTTTGATGTCTGGAAAAAGTTAATAGTGCGAAGTATTTTATTTTATATTCAAAAAAATTTTCTTGGTTGATCAGGGAAGATATAGTTTCATGGAAGTGGATGATTAGGGAAGGTATATAGGGATGCCCTTGTAGGAATGGTAAACCCAGGAGGAATGTTCTTGTTTTGACAATTTGCACTTCACACTCACTATAAAAATTCAATATCAAATAGTTTATCAATTTATAATATTGTTTTTGACGATAAGGGCATATGAAAGATGCTTTCACTTTCATACCCATGACAATGTTCTCCAAAATCATTATGTTTTGGGCAATACTTAAGTAGGAATCATTATTGTTTTGGAAAAGAATAGGCTTCAGAATATAATGATAAATCTGACAATTTTAAATTAAAATCAAATATTGAGGGTATACACTACCACATAATTGATTCCTTCCAAGATCAATCTCTTGCAGCATTGAATTGTTAAATATTGATGATGGTATAGAACCAGCAAGTTGATTCACACTAAGATACAACACCTTTAGTTGTGAAAGATGGCCAATCTCATTTGGTATGCCTCCTTCAAAAATGAGGGAGTAAGAAAAAGGTAATGTCAATAACAAGTCTTTACATATCATAAGTTATTATATATGAGATAACTTTATTTTTAAGAAAAACTCATGTAGTTAACAATACTTGCACATTTTTAAGAAATAGCACAAATATACTATAGATTAAATCACAACAGCTATTATTTTCAAAAAGGTATAACCCTTTTAATTGGGTTCGCGTAATAACCATAGATTAAATCAGTTGGTTATGTGTTTGGTTGAAAAAGTTGGATGGATTAATGACAATTCAAACTAAGAGGTGCGTTGAAATCCAATTTGCAATTCCTTTTAATCATTCCTATCAAAGACCCCAAAAAAATTCTTTTTGTCAACTCTACAAACTTTTTAAAAATAATAACTGTAGTAAATAATAAATTTTAAATAAATTTTAGAATATTAAAACCAAAATATAGTTTAGAATATGTTTGTTGTAAGGTTTACTCAATTTGAAAAACAAGGTGTTACAAGACAAGTAAAGAAATTTAAAAACAAGTGTTGAATCTAGTTCAAAATTCAGATTACAAATGGCTTTTTCCCCTTTAAAGAGGAAGAGAAAAAGTTGTCAAAAATTAAGAAGAAAATTCATAAAAACACCAAAACTGAATAAACAATTGAGACAAAACAAAATTCCTTGAGGATAAGATCCAGCTAACCAAATACACAAGTTTAAAACAAAGACAAATATAAAGATTGAAAATAATTTAAAAACATACCGACAAACTATTATAAGACAGACTCAATAACTCAAGGGAAGTTAAGTTGCAAATTGTGTGAGGAATGTTTCCGATAGTTTGTTACCCGCAAGTCGTAAAATCTTTAATTGCTCAAGTCTGCCCACCTCTAGTGGGATTGCCCCTTCAATGAAGTTAAAATTACAATCTAAGATCTCCAACGATGACAAATTGAATAGAGATAATGGAATAAATCCACTAAGACTGTTATTTCGAAGATTTAGTTGCACAAGTGAAGATAAATTTCCTATCCATGTTGGAACTTGCTCATCATGAAAGTCATTGTGGCTCAAGTTGAATAGTTTCAAATTACGCAAACGAACTAAATCTTCTGGTATTTGGCCATAAAAATTGTTGTCACTTCAGTCCAAACTAAGGAGCCCATGAAGCATTGAAGTAAGAGAAGGAAAACAAGGAAAGAATAAGGTTTTCCCATTTCTAGCATAGCAGACTCAACAAAATTTCTAGTCTAAGTGTATCGAGCAATTAACACACATCTCGATTTATACTTCTATTCCAAATCAAGTCAAATCATACAAACAATTGTTTTTTTTTTTTTGGCTCTTTTGTCATATCAACTTTTTTAGAGGGAGAACTTTTATTATATATATTTTTCATTATTAATTATTCATTTTGTGTTGTTTTATTTTATAGGTCAAACCATGTTCTCATTAGAGTTGAAATGTATGACTTTTTTAGTTTTTTGGGAGTAAATTAAAGATGATTTTATCTATATATTTAACTAACAATACTTCATATATGGTAAAAATATTTATATTTTCACTTTTATTTTGTATTGATTTTCTCAAAATCTCCAATATGTAGCACCGATTAGTTGAGAACTTATAAGTTCTAACAATTCAAATCCATGAGATATTCCAAAGCCATTCCACATAAAACACAATTTTCTTCTTGACCGACTAAAAGATCGAAATAATGCAATGATAATGGAAATGTGGTCCCTCATCGTTGTTGTAACATCCCATTTTCAAAAGCCGAATAAATTTTTTTCATCGAGTAGAGCATCGGAGCAAGAGAGTAATCGATACATATATTCAAAATGCCATAAGTCTGATTGATTACGAAGAACGGTACATTATTTCAAACGTCTAAGCGAAACGTAACTACATAAACGAAGAGATCTTGATCGGGTCTCTACTCGGGCTGCTTTCCGTTATCCTCGGTCCTCGGTCCTCTTGACCACGAAGCTAAGTGAAGAGCCGAGGTCCGCATAGGACCTCGGGTAATGGTTAACCATTGATATTCAGTTAGGGTTTAAATACAATTAACTTTGGATATCATCTTTGTTCATGCCTAAATAATTAGCAATTAATTACTTATTTAATCACTTACTAATTGTTGATAATTTTCTTATTTAGGATTAATCATTTTCTCACAACTATTTTCTTGACATTGGTATTTTATGCTCCATGTATTATATTAAAAATCATAGAGTCACTTAGGGTTCCCAAAATAATATTTAATTTTGCCTCATTATTTTCCAAGGAAAATAATCCCATAAATTATCTAAATTAGAGACAACATACTTTCTAATTTTTAATAATTATTTAATTGCCTCTTAGGATTTATCATAATATTCTTAGGGTATTTTATGACCCATAGGTGTATTTAGGGCTTTTTGGCACTTTTATTCCTTCTAATTTCAATAGCAATTTCCCTAGAAATACCATATATAATTTGAGACCCCATATTCACCTATTTCCAATAGGTATTATTTACTAAATTATGACATTTATCATAAGTGAGATTTTTAAGATATTACGGTTGTGATATAACGGAAGAAATTATACAACATACAGCAATAAGGGACCACATTTCCATTATCATTGCATTATTTTGGGTCTACTTACAAGTCAAGCACGACACTCATGTACCTATAAATGAAGTCTGAAGACTTTTTGGTGGAAAATGTGATGAGAAATAATTAGAGTTTAGTTATATATTTCATTATTTTCATTTTAAATATTACATATTACAGCTATTACCACTTTGGCTTATCTTATCTTCTCTCTCTTCTCCCCCTGTCTCTTCCTTTTTATTTCACACACCAAGTCATCTAATCTATCTTTCACACTACTTGCCTTGAAGCATTTGCCAAGAAAAATCTAGCTAAAGAAAGCGTTTTTAGTGGACAATAATTAAATAAATATATTTTTACATCTTATTTTTGCCATTATCATTGCATTATTTTGGGTCTACTTACAAGTCAAGCACGGCACTCATGTACCTATAAATGAAGTCTGAAGACTTTTTGGTGGAATATGTTATGAGAAATAATTAGGGTTTAGTATATTTTTCATTATTCTTATTTTAAATATTACATATTACAGCTATTACCTCTTTTAGCTTATCTTCTGTTCTCTCTCTTCTCCCCAGTCTCTTCCCTTTCCATTTCACACACCAAGTCATCTAATCTATCTTTCACACTACTTGCCTTGAAGCATTTGCCAAGAAAAATATAGCTAAAGAAAGCATTTTTAGTGGACAATAATTAAATATATTTTTGCATCTTATTTATATTTATAATTAAAAATCAAATGATTTTATTCTCTTATTTATTTTAAAATTTTTCTTCATATTATGTACCTTTCCAATTTTATATCCAACGAAATCTTATAAAAGTTATTACCATCTAAACATGAGTTAATATAGGAATAAATATATAAATAATATTGAAGCTAATCATTTATTTGGTTTGGATTTTTGGATAAACAATATATTTCCTCGAAGTAATTCTTCTAAACCGATTATAGAAATACTTTGTATTTCTCCCTCATCACATGTCATTTATTAAATTAATTGCTTCAAATTAATCAAGCTTAAGGTGTGAGATGGAACCTAACGAGATCACTAAAAAAGGAACAATATAAAATAATATTTTGATGTGCCTACCATGAATTTTTTTTTTCAAATAAGCCTATCTTTATAATGCCAACCTCCTTGCAATAACCAGGAGTTATCCACAAAAGAGGTGTACATAGAAATAATTTTGTGAAATATTTCGTGAAGATAAGTAAACAATACTATCTCCAGTTAAGCTAGACGACTAATTTGAGAATATTAAAGAAATTAATTAAGTTAAATATTTTATAATAAATTAGTGTTGACTTTCCTAAAATACCCTTATGGATTGAGGTTTAGCTCTTATTATAAGCACATGAGGTAGTACCACACTTAAAACGGAGTGAAGGGAGTAATAAATTGTTTAGATTTTAGGTTTAAAGTAATTAATGAACAATTTCTTTTAATAGGAAAACTCACAATAGTCATGCATATTTGCAAAGTGATATAAGATTTAAGGGCAAGAAGTGCTGATTTATCAGTACTAATGTTTGTATCAGTCCAAACCGAAGCAGCCCATAAAGCAATGAAGTAAGAGCAGGAAAACAAGTAAAGTAGGTTTCCCGTTTCTAGCATGGCAGACTAATCAAAATTTTTAGTCTAACCCCTCGTCCTTGGGCTCAAGCGGTAAAGGGGTTCGATCACGGAGTTGGTCAAGGCGCTGGAGGAGGTATCTTAGCTCCTAGGTGCCTAGGTTAATGCCGGGAGGATAATAGACGGCTCGCCCGCCCAACATCGGTATCACTTAGGAGGAAGGAGATTTCGCTCTGCCTTGGATTGTGGGTGAACCCAACCCCTTTCGTAAAATTTGTTATATAAAAAAAAATAAAAAAATAAAAAATTCTAGTCTAAGTGCATCAAGCAATTAACACACATCTCGATTTATACTTCTATTCCAAATAAAGTCAAATCGTACTAACAAAGCCAAGGTGCAGAAGGGCACTTTTGTAATAAGATTAGAAGAAATTCAACCAAAAATTACTTAGCATGTTTAGCGCATTATATTTGCTTTTACATATATTTGAAGATATTTTTAGCTGCATTATTTTATTTGTGGTCAAGTCTAGTGAGGAATAAAATATGGAAAATTTCACATAGTCCTATGGAAGTTATTTTATTTCAGTCAACCCCTAAAAGATTCTGAAATTTCATTGAACACCCTTGGATGAAAATGAAATTAATTTTATCCGTTAAAAGATAATAATGCCATTGCTTAATTTTTTTATAAGAACATTTGCAAGACATATAGCATTTACACGACAAATAAAGATATTTATAAGATAAATATAGGAATCAAAGAAAACTAAGTAGTAAACGAGAACATTGTGGCCATGCACAACACGAACAAAAGAATTTACAAGATAAATAAAATCCTTCACAACACAAATAAATAAATTTAAAAGAACCTACACTCCCACCCCCAAAAAAAAAGTGTGGCTGTCAAAAAGATTATAGCTGTAAAACCGCTGCAAACTCCTTAATACAACAGAAAAATAACAATTTTGCTTTTGGAAATTACCAAAACAAACTCGATCAGGAAATTTATTTATTTAGGGAAGCACTTGCTTTAATATACCGACAAAAAGCAGATCCTTTAACCCTCATTATCATCACTACTTTAATAAAGTTTAGCATTTATCATAGCTTTGAGGAAAAAAATCTTTATCATGACCAGATTAAGGAACACAACTTTAATTTTTAATGTAAAAGAAAGGTTGGTTATTGAAAAATGCAAAGAAGCAAACTACGTTGTTGTGAGGACAGGATAGCACTAAAAACTAAAACTAAATCTAAAATCAAAATTAATACCTTCTCATGTCTTAAATATAAACATATTTATAAAATTAATCTTAATCCTAAATATAAAACATATTTTTATATTTGTCAATTTTTTGTAGTTTATCCTTATTGATGCTCCTTCAATAATAATAAAGATGAGAAAAATGTGGAAATTAAATGTATAGGCTTTTGAATTTAAATTTCAGTATTTCAGTTTACTTTTAATTAGAATTTTCCTAACATTTAATGGGTTCACTCATAATGAGCTTTAGTAAAACTTGATGGTCCGTTAGCAACAACTAATTTAATTTATCTTTTTCAGACTTTTTGCATTTTCAAGTCATCTCAGTAATCTAACGTGTCTACCCTTTTTACATGGCCAGAATCACGTGATTTTGTTGTTTATTCAACAACAAAAAAGGTACAATTCATCCTTATCCTTATCTTTTTTTTTGGTCAACAATTCATCCTTAATAGTTTTTTTTTTTTTTTGATATAATCCTTAATAGTTAATATCACGCAAATCACTAATTGGGAGTACCTCACAACGCACCAAGTCATCCTTATTAATCATACTCTGTGGTTCCAACTTCCGATCTTGTAGCTAATTATCAAATAATATATTTTGATTCTAAATAATGTAATTATTAAATTTATCTTATTTCACATATTTATAAATTTAGATATAAACCATTCATATACACATTATACAAGAGCTTCCATAAAAAATTAATACTCATACAAATGATTTTTAAAGATGATTTTTTTTTTTGCCCAGATAATTAAAGATGATATTTTAAGAAACTTGACACATTTATTATATTTTTATAATAGATCTAAACAATAAAATCGCAATAATATATTTAAAAATGGTAAAAAAGGACACCAACTGGACAATCTATAATTGTCATAAAATAAACTTTCTATAAATACTCCGGAGAACTTTTTCTTCTTCGGTTCTTCATCTTAATCTTTATGTCCACTCATAATGTGCAAATCTAAGTTAAATTGTCAGAATTTATATTTATTTTTAAAAATAAAATCCATTACTGAACTTTATGTCAAATTTTGGTAATTTACTACAAAATTTTAAATACAATTTTACTTTTAAAAATAATTTCCACTTTATTATCTATAATATATAAATACAAAATTTTAAATCCATTGCGTGCTATAAAAGAATTGGAATTGGTAAAAAGGTTACTTTAGTAAAAATGTGTCCCCTCAATGCACCTTCACCATTATTCTTAAGGTGACTTTCTTTAATTTTAGTCAATTATTTGGTTGTGACTTGAAGGTCTAGTCACTACCCCCAAGTCTAGCGTCGATCCCCTTTTAAGTTTAAAAATTGCCAACACTTGACCGACTAAGAAATCAAAATAATGCAATGATAATGGAAATGTGGTCCCTCCTCGTTGTGATATAACGGAAGAAATTACACAACATACAACTTTTTGTTATATGGTATGTAGAGGCCCAATTTCCAGCTGGAATTGCAGACTTTTCTCTTTAAAAGATATTATTTCATGATTTGGTTGATTTGCTTGTCGGCCATTTCATATGTTGGTTGAATTCGATGTGTTGCTTTTTGGTCGTGAGGAATTATATCTCAATTAATAAATTAAAATGTTAAGCTCATGGATAAATAATGAAATGTTAAACTTAGGATTAAGATTAAGTTATTAATTTTATAAATAATTTTTTAATCAATAGGTTAAATTATATATAATTATGCATTATAATATATATTTTTTAATTGAAAAGCTAAATTGGTTTGACTGCCTGTAGGCTAGGCCTTATAAAAATAGGCATGACCTATTTACTTAAATAGGTCGACAATAGGCCTTAGCGCGGGCCTAACCTATTTACTAACTAGGCTAGGCTTAAAGTAAGCTAGGCCGTAGGCTCTTGATAGGGGCCTAGCCTATTTCCACCGTAACACCCCAAATTCCATACTACAAATTGTGTCGGATGACACTTGGTTTTATAAAATATGACAGATTTTGAGGTGCTACATCAGAGTTTTGCGGAAACGGAGAGCATTGCACTAAAAACTTGGACAATATATGAGTAATCGAAATAAAAATACCCCGACATATGACGATGCCGAGCGTATCTTTGGTATATTAAAAATTTCCCGAAGGAATAATCATGTGATACAATATACGAGCTTTGTACAATTACATTTCACAAAAAGTAACTATACAACCTAGGCCAAGCATTGACTAGACTTGGGGCAATGAACCTAACTCCGTTAACCGAACAGAATGGCCTGTAAGTGTCTACCATGGGGCCTCACCGACTTATACGGCGACCGATTAGCACACCCACGTAGACTAGCCTTGCCTTCGCACCAAACCGTTCGAAATAACTTCATTAGACCCATGCCCGACAATAGGCTCTCGATGATCTTCTTTCGGCTCTTGCCTCGACCAGGTGTACAACTACGACTCGCCCCTTGGTTCTTCTCTATGGCTCCGTCTCACGGTGCCTTCCCCTGCTCTGGCGTTCGCCTAGTCATGTTGTTTCCCGCTCTCCGATCCTTGGTCCTCCGGACCTGAAGCTACATTGAGATCCAATTTACCCCATTGGATCTCAAAATCAAGTAACCTTATGCTCAAATAAAACAGTATATAGACAATAGATATTCATGACATAACAGCAATGATCAATCCAGTCACATCGTATGATCATGTGATAACAACTACAATACCATGCAAGGTTATCCCTGGTTTGCAACATCCATGCCACGATGTACAGTCATGTCCTCAGCGCTAGGAAAACTCAAACAACATTATTATGACTATAACC
The DNA here is from genome assembly GCA_025563575.1 of Acacia pycnantha. NCBI lineage: Eukaryota > Viridiplantae > Streptophyta > Magnoliopsida > Fabales > Fabaceae > Acacia > Acacia pycnantha. The sequence continues at coordinate 67,319 of JAMWYP010000637.1, forward strand.
CGTGTAAAGCTGTATGTATAAATGACGACCCTAAACAGAGCCTCAGCCTATGAACGTATCTATCGTATATATGTATATGAGCAGCACAGATTAGTGTTACAAGACGCGAACGTACCTCCGTTGACAATATATGGTACTTACAGTACAGCGGAATGACGGCGGAACAGGATTACTGATATCCTATAATGATAATATCACGTTTATCAATATTTGACATCATAACAGGCATTTTAGGTACAAATTACCATTTTGCCCCTATTCCCCTAATCGCCGTAATTTCGCCAGAGCTTCGCTACTTTGACTCTAATCTTCCAAAATTTTGCCATATCTCCGACTCCAACATATTCTTGAAATAAATATCATATTTATCCCTAAAACATGATATCTAAACTTACTTGGAAGATTAAAGACTAAACTAGCATTTCTACTCTAACTACCGAAAGCTTAAGACTAAAGACCGGAAAAACTTACTCGAGCTTTTTGAGAATTCCCGGACTCTTTCCTCCTCCTTGCTGCTCCTCAATTTGAAATTCTCAAGTGGTTTTGGTGTGAAGAATTCAAAATGAGAGCAAGGGCTATTTATAGGAAATTTTGGGTTACTATTCATGCTTTTTACCAGGCAATTCTGACTGGTTGGATCGCACTTCTTTGAGAAGTTTTGATCTCATCCATCCATCCTTTTCTCTTTCCTCCATATGACATCATCCCCATGATGTCACCCATGTCCTTTGATGATGCCACTTACTTCCTCAAGAAGTTTTATGCGATAAAGTTCCCGATCGGTTATCGAATCGCATAATCTTGGAAAATCTCAAAATTCGGAATAGTAACTTTGAAGATATTTTCTTACTCATTAGAAATGTCTGGGGTTAACTAAATTTTTATCCCTTTCGTGTCTTCTCCTAGGTCCCTAGAAGATTTACTAAAAACGCGTCGGTCACGAAAATAACTTCCTAATTATCAACTTCGGACAAAAATTCACTAATTCATAATTTGTCCAGTTGATTACCAACTCATCCCTAGATATTGAGTTATGATTTATTTTCCATCGGTTTTCATTTCTTCAACTCGCTCCTTTGTCCTTTTCGCCTTATTCCCTAATTGTTCCATCGGCCGGAAATGACTTCTGAGACAGTCTACTCCGAGATAAAATTATACTTGTCCATAATATATTCGACCTTAGAAACCTTGTTCATTGTTTTCTAGATAGGATTTAATCTTTATCGGTGGTCATTTATCCTATTTGTTTTTCACAAAATATATTAATATTTTAAGTGCAACTTGCACATAAATATCATGATATTTTTATATTCATTCTTATCCCATTTTCTCCTCAAAAATTCGGTCAACAATTCTGGTCCTCTTTTTTTTTTTTAATTTATTTATTTTATATTTAATAATTATTTTATATAATTTTTACAAAATTTTCCTATTGGTCCATACTTTGATTTAGGCTTAAAATTATTTAATCTCACCAATTTTTCTTCATAATTTCCAATTAATTAGCAAATATATTTTATGCTAATTTGAGCCATAAACCACTAACTATAGGGTTTTAAATAATTATCTTTGGATTTTCTTTTGTTTAAGCCCAAATAATTAGCCAGTAATTATCTAATTAATTACCCACTAATTTTCACTAATTTTATTAATTAGAATAACTCATTTCCCCCACAACAATTGCACTGACATTAGTAGTTTATGTCACATGCATTATATTAAAATTCACGGGGGCATTTTGGTCATTATAATACTTTTTAACTTTCCCCCTTTATTTTTCCAAGGTAATAATTTAATAAATTACCTAAATTAGGGAAAATATTCTTCCCTATTTCAAATAAATATTTACTTGCCCAATATGCATTATTTACTCAATATGATACTTATCATAAGTGAGATTTTCAGAGTATTACATCCACTCTTAGCATTCCCTCTTACATTTTCTCCCTTGTTCTATTTTAAAGCTAATACAAAATTCTTAATTTTACTAAATGAAAAAAATCTCATTTTTTCATTTTTTGCACCATGCATATACATATATAAGGAAAAATTACACATTCTTCAAGTTTTTCAAAGTTATATTTTTGAATTAACAAAAATTATAATTAAAAATAAAAATATATAACTTTAATAAAACTCAAGGCCTTTTATAATTTATTATATATGTCAAGCCAAGAAGTTTATATGATTTTTCCCTATTTTAGTAAAATTTTATGTGGGTTAACAAAATTCATTTAATATTAATAAAAATAAAAAAAATATAAAAAATCTGTTATATCTTGAAAAATATATGAAATGAGTTTAGTTTTTATTTTTAAATGAAAAGAACTTAATTTATATTAATGTTGATAATATAAATTAGGCAACTTGATGATATATTGATTAATTAAATGATATATTGATTATATTGATATGGAACTTGGTGGAAAAAAATAAAAAATATGAGTTTGACCGTTGTTAATTTTGTATTGATTTTCTCAAAATGTCCAATATGTAGCACCTAATAGTTGAGAACTTATAAGTTCTAACAATTCAAATCCATTCGAGCAAAAAAAAAAAAAAATATTCAAATCCATCAAATATTCCAAAGCCATTCAACACATAAAACACAATTTTCTTCTTTGACCGACTAAAAAATCAAAATAATGCAATGATAATGGAAATGTGGTCCTCATCGTTGTGATCTAAAGGAAGAAATTATACAACATACAACTTTTTGTTATATTGTATGGGAGACCCCATTTCCAGTTGGAATCACAGACATTTTTCCTTTTAAAATAATATAATAAAATCAATGAAAGATATTATTTCATGATTTGGTTGATTTGCTTGTCGGCCATTTCATATTTTGTTTGAATTCTGTTGTCTCGCTTTTTGGAAAAGGTCATATAATGCATGCATCACCATCTCTTTACGTGAATAATTGTTGAGATATATACTGAAAAATATTATTTTAATATTAAATATTAAATAATAAAAATAGAAAAATAAATTTCTTCCGTTGTGATAAAACGGAAGAAATAATAAAACATACCACGATGAGGGACCACATTTCCATTATCATTGCATTACTTTGATCTTTTAATCCGTCAAGAAGAAAATTGTGTTTTATTTGGAATGGCTTTGGAATATTTAGAAGCTGTTTCGTGTAAATGAAGCGTGATTTTGAGGTCTACTTATAAGTCAAGCACAACATCCATGTACCTATAAATGAAGTTTGAAGACTTTTGGTGGAATATGGGATGAGAAATTATTAGGGTTTAGTTACATATTTTATTATTTTCATTTTCATTATTATTTCTAGCATATTGGTATTTATTGTTATTTTTATCATTTTCATAATTTTATCAAGACTAATATTATTGATTTTATTATTATAAGTAGTTCTAGGGTTTTAAACGGCAGACTTGATCATTGAATTACATAGTACATTTATTACCTGTTTTGGTTTCTCTTCTCATTTCTCTCTTCTGTGTGAATGTACAATGTAGTCACACACCATGTCATCTAATCTATCTTTCACACTAATTGCCTTGAAGCATTTGCGAAGAAAAATCTAGCTAAATAAAGCATTTTTAGCAGACAATAATGAAATATATTTTTGCATCTTACTTATTTTTTATAATTTAAAATCAAATCATTTTATTCTCTTATTTATTTTAAAATTTTGTCTTTATATTCCGGCGCTTTCCAATTTTATGTCCACCGAAATTTTATAAAAGTTATTACCATCTAAACATGAGTTAACAAGAATAAATATATAAATAATATTGAAGCTAATGATTTATTAAGTTTGGATTTTTGGATAAACAAGATATTTACTCTGAAGTAATTCTTCTGAACTGATTAAATTAATTGCTTCAAACTAATCAAGCTTAAGATGTGAGATATATGGGGCTCGTGTTTTGATAAGATTATGATGTAAGCCTCTCTTTCTAATGCCAAGCTCATTGCAAAAACCAGGAGTTATCCACAAAAGAGGTGTACATAGAAATAAGTTTGTGAAATATTTCTCGATGATAAGTAAACAATACTAGAGTTATATATGTTCCCATATAGCTATAAGATTAAGAGTTATATATATTCTTAAGTAACCGTTCACATGCTAAATATATAGGAGGTGGGATTGAGGGAATATACAATCTAATAATAATAGACATAGTGATGCTCCCCTCCCTCTAAAAAGATTCTCCCATATCAATTATCTTTTTCCTCTCTATGGTGAATTTACTATGTAACATAATTGGGTTTCACATTGATTCTCCCGTTTTGTGTGGGTACTTATAAGTTCTCAACGAATAGGTGCTACATATTGGAGATTTTGAAAAAATCAATACAAAATTAAAGTGATAATATAGATATTCTTTTTTTTTTACCATATATGCAATATTGTTAATTAAAAATATAGATAAAATCATATTTAATTTACTCCCAAAAATAAAAAAGGCATACATTTAAACTCTAATAAGAATATGGTATGACCTATAAAATAAAATAAAAAATGAACAATTAATAATGAAACAAAAATGTAACTATAAAAGTTGTCCCTCTAAAAACTTGATATGACAAAAGAGAAAAAAAGAAGAAAAAGAAAGTGTGGTACTTAATTTCTTTGGTTATATCTACATTATTTCATTTTTGGTCAAGAGTTGTTGGCCTAACTCTATACCCCACAAGAACCTTACCAGTTTGTAGTCTTAAAAGGTGATGCGGGACTTGGGAGTAGACTAGACCTATAAGTCACAATCAAATTGACTAAAAGAACGGTGAAGGTGCATCAAGGGGACACACTTTTACTAAAGTAACCTTTTACCAATTCCAATTATTTTACAGCACGCAATGGATTTTTTTGTTTTTGTTTTTTTAATCTAGTTCAGCATCTGGCTTATTGTATGAAAGAATACCTAAATAGCAGTAATATCAGAAGGGCCGATAAGCATCCAGTTGATCTTATGGAAAAACAAAGCATTGAAACCATTAACAGTACATAAATACATAATACATGATCTTTTACTTCCTTGGCAGTAACTGGAGCTATTAATCCATTTATCATTTATATTATATCAAAGATAAGTATTTTTCCTTTCAAAAATTTATGCCATCAGCTTTCGTAGCTTTAATCAATGTAACAACTTCTATGCTTGGAAAATTAAATCATTCAAATTTATTTTAGAAAAATTAATTTTGTAGCTGATGTGAGGAGTAAGAATTTTGGTGGTTGGGGACTGTTTTTGGGTGGACCCTAGGGTTTTTGGTAGGAGTATATGAGTCATTTCATATTAAAAAGTTAACATAATAATTGAAAATTATATCCTACTTCCATGACCATACCAAACACACTTTTAACCCCACTTCCACTTCATATTCCACTTACATAAAAACTTTCCATGATACCAAATGTGGCATAAACTAACAAGTGTACTTCTCTCTGGAGGCTTAGAGGATAAAGAGCTTTCATCTTTCCTAACAAGTGTACTTCTCATGATTCAAACTTATACGCTTCTCCTTAAGGTGTTGAGGCCCCATATCACCTCAACCAATCACTTATTGTTGGTATTCTTGTTATTTTTTATCTTTATCTATCTTATTCTTAAAAGCAGGGCTATAAGTAGGCACCACAGCGTGCCACGTCATCCATTGATTTTCTCTCTAATGAAAATTGTGTGCTTTCTATGATGAGAAAATTAGAGTGAAGGACTTGAAAGAAAAGATATTTATTGAGAATGATCATACAAATTGTAATTATTTATAAGGACAAGTACAAAAATATGAAAATGCCTCTAACAAAATTTTATGCATGCCCTCCTACATTCTCTCCCACGTTCTATTTTTAAAACTAATACAAAATTCTAAATTTCACTAAATCAATTTTTTTTTATCAATTTTCATTTTTCACAACTTGCTTAGATATCTATAGAAAAATTACATATTCTACAATTTTGTCAAAATTATATATATTTTTGAATAAAAATTATTATTAAAAATAAAATTATATAACTTTAATAAAACTCAAGGTCTTTTATAACTTATTATATTTGTCAAGCCAAGAAGCTTATATGATTTTTTCCCTATTTTAGAAAAAAATTAACTGGGTTAAAAAATCATGTTAATAAAATTTAAAAATCTAAGTAATCTGTTATATCTTGAAAAAGTATGAAATGAGTTTAGGTTTTTTTTTTTTTTTTAAATAGCTTAATTTATATTATCGTTGATAATATAAATTAGAAACTTTTGATATATTGATTATATTGATATCGAACTTGGTGGAAGAAATAAAAAGATGAGTTTGACCATTATTGTCAAACTCGCGAGTTGACTCTTTGAGTTTACCATTTTTACGCTTCAAACTCGCGAGGCACTAGTCTACTCATGACAATTGAAAACTCAGTTAAATTTATGGGTTTATACATCGAGTTTACCGTTTTTACGTTTCTATCTTATAAAACCGTATTAACTTACTCTTAAACCCGTGTTCATTTTTGTTTATTTGATTATGTTCAAGAACTTTATATATAAATTTTATAAAATAAATCTTTATTACATACGATAAATGATGAATGTTGATTGATTTAATTTTAATTATTTAGATTTAATATATATTTAAAGAAGGGCCTTATTTAAAAGACTACAGAGGAAGAGAGTGAGGCCCCGCCATTTGCCTTCGTTGTTATGGCACTCATCTATACATTGCAATTTGCCTTATGGCACTCATCTATTCATTGCCATTTGCCATTTATTTGGAAGCGTATCTCCTACAATCGTACCTACCCCTGCATATCATGCGGCAAGCTAATCACGTCCCTCCATCCGATCTTTCCTCGTCCTTTTGCCTCGCCTCGTGTGATATGCTCCACGTGGCATCCGATGCGTTTCAAATATTTATTCATCTTATTTTGCTCATCACTTAAACAAGAATCCAACAGCTATAACTTTATTTATATCATTGGTTGGCTAGAATCGAAATGTGTTAGAGGGTCATCTTCCTCAAAACCAACAAGACAATCAAATATTGATGACTTGTTTTATTATGATAGAGTGTGTTGTTGTGACTGTCTTCGAGCCTAACCCTCCACTATTAACTTTTCTAATCATGTGAAGTGTGAACATTAATTTGTTCTTAATTTTTGTTTCTCTGTTCAGTTGGAACTTGAAATAATTGGACCCCAAAAAGGTAGCTAAGATTTTTTTTTCTTTGCGCTATACACAAATATCTTCCTATTAAAAATAATTTTATTCGAGGCATTATTGAATATTAAATATACACACCTCTCTTAATGTATTAATTCCTCCCAGTAAACCCAATTTCTGTTTGTTAAAAGGGTACCTAAAAGCTTTTAAGTTTAAAATGCAAGTGTCATATTGGAACGGGCTTTCATTAATTGTGGTTTTGGGCCATCTGGAAAAAATTCCTCAAAACCCATTGCATGCGTTGGGCCTAGACCTCAATACTCAAGCAAATAAAACAAAGTCACAAACTTCCAATGTTGGACATGCATCACCTCTAGGCCCGTTTCTTTTAAGTGGTATTTTCTTGAAAAATTAATCATTTTAGTTTTTACAATTTTCTTTACTTTTCCCACAAGTTGTTGTAATTAGTATTTTTTTTTTTAAAAAACATCAATGGTTACAAAGTAAATAATCTAAAGGACGTAGTATTTTGATCATTTTTATGAGTGTTTAGGAAACTCTATAATCAATGAAATTGTTTCTTAACTTTATGAGTATAAATGCCTTTTACATATTTAATTTGTATAACGCATAATCATTTAAAATAAAATTGTATAGACACTTTAAATTTGAGATGCATCATCCTAGTCGCTTGATACTTGCTGACCGTTGTTAATTAATGAAATAATATATTGATTCCATGAATATGAAACTTGGTGAAAAATAAAAATTAAAAAGATATACACACACACACGATCATGTTATATGTAAATGATGGGAAGTTTCCATATCAACTTAAGTTATTTTTAAATTATGAATACAAGAGATAATGTAGGTGGTTTGATAGGGGCAATTTAGTAACTTTAAATTTATATTATGATGTTTGGTTTTTCTAAGTAATTGCTATTTTTATGATCCTTACAATAAATATTATTTTCTCTAAGTCTTCTATTTTAATTTTCACTTCTACGGTTGTGATTGAATCATAATTTTATATGATTTTTCATAATTAATTTGTGATTTTTAATGCATTTTCTAGGACATTGTTGTATGATTAAGCACTAATTTGAATTAAAGACATTTATATTGAATTAAGTGTAAGTAGGGGTAAAATGGTCATACTTCGTTCATTATTCATGCAAATGATTTTTTAAACTTTTGATACTACATTGTATTTAATCTTGCATTGTAGGTGTTTGAAAAATTGGATTAAATTTGAAAATGACAGTTTGGGGCTTGAATTTAAGGAAGGACAGTTTGATACCATGAATTTCTAAAATATCAATTTAGTACCATAAAAATTGCTGCGTTTTGTGAAACAATCAGATCGAGCTTTTTTCCGACTTGGAGCTTAAACAGACACACAGACGGCTCGCGAAAGGATTTGCTCCGGACCTTGGAGATATTCAACCCTTCCCTCTCGCCCTCACCTCTCTTCATTGCCGGCGACAACTCCTTTCTTCATCATCGCCGGCGGAGACAGCCACCATCACCTTCATCGCCGGTCGAGCCTTAGAGACACAAAGGCGACATATCGTAAAAGGTGCAACGCCGCGAACTCGCTTCGAAGGAGAACTAGGGAGACCTTCGTTACATTCATTCTTGATTCTCTTCACAATTAACCGTCACCCTCGTCACCGGCGACCTTCACTCTCATTTCCACCGTAGCCGGCGACCTTCTCCACCACTACGCTTCTTTATCACAGATCCGAACTCAAGTGTCGGCCTAGAAATTGATTTGCACAACTCCGTCAATACTAAGCTTCGATTCATGCTCACACCACCTCCTCTCGCCTTCATCGACTTCCTCACTTCATGACACCTTCCTCCGCGCGAGTTATAAGATTTTCCCAAATTACGTCCGTCGATGTTCATGTGTTTTCAAAGGTAATATTTTCTTGAAAAGTAACATGGTATTAGAAGATCCGATGATTCGATATAATTAGTAGCAGATTAATTATTAAGACGAAATAATATCCGAGATTTTTTTTTTTCACATGAAGGGATATCGAGATGTAATGCTTGGGATCGAGTAGTATGTCATACGGTACCTCTTTTAAAAATAAGGTTTATGTGATTTTGAAATACCTGGATAATTATTTATCTTAAATATTATTTTATGATAAATAATACCTATTTTAAATAGGTGAATATGCGTCTCAAATCTTGGGTTGTGTTTATCTTATTTTTCTAGGGAAATTTCTCTTGAAATTAGAATGAACAAAGAGCCAAAATCCCTAAATACATTTATGGGTCATATTATACCCCGAGGTTATTATAATATGTCTTAAGAGGCAATTAAATACCTATCAAAAATAGGAAAGTATGTTGTCTCTAATTTTAGTAATTTATTAGATTATTTTCCTTGGAAATTAAAGAGGCAAAAACCTAATTTTATTTTGGGGAACATAAGTTGCCCTATGATTTTTAAAATAATGCATAATGTATAAATGACCAATGTAAACACTAAAGTTGTGAAAAATAATTAATCCAATTAAAGAAAATTTTCAACAATTAGTAGATAATTAAATCTTCAATTATTAGAGATTAAGTGGCATGTTCTAAAGGCATAATTAGGAATGTGTGACCCTAATTAAAGACCAATGGCCAAGATTAGCATAAAGATAATTGCTAATTAATTAGGCATTATTAAGAAAATGTGAACCAATGAGAGAATTTCTTGCTAATTAATATAAGAAAATTAAAACATAATACAAATTAATTAAAAGCAAATTGGAAAGTCAACAAAGGGAGGGGGAGCCGAAATTGTTGAATGAGAGTGTGTGAGTATGAGTGGTTTGTAGGTGTTGTGTGGTGAGGGCAATTGTGAGCCAAGGAAAAAGAAGATATTTTGTGAAAAAGTAAATAGGATAAATGAGAACCGATAGAAATTAAATCGTATCTTGAAATATGTGAACTAACTACCAAACATCGAACTTATTATAAACAAGTGTATTTTTAGCCCGGAGTAGGTTATCTCCAAGTCATTTCCGTAACCGTTGGGGTTAATCCTAGAATAACTAAAAGGCTAGTAAATATCCCTAATTGAACCATAATCCGTGTTATTCCAAATACTTCTCACTTGATTACATAAACTTCAAAGTTTACCTCTAAAAGTATTTGAGATTTATAAGCATATGCGATTAGAACACCGAAAGGGGACTTAATCGGTAAGAGGAAATCCTTAAGGGATAAGGTGACATCATCCATGGAAGAGCATAGGGAAGAGAGAGAGAGAGTGAGAGGGACGGTTTGGAGGATCAATGGTGAGGATTGGAGATGCCAAGAAACCCTAGATCTAATGGCCAAGGATGAAGGAGGGAAAGTTCAAAGAAATTACCAATTAGCCACACCAAAATTCTATAAATAGGCCTCTTCTCCATTTGAAATCTTCACACCAAAACCTCTATAGCAATTCAAAATTCTAGAAAGAAGAGAGAAGGAAGAGCTTTGGAGAAGGAGTAGCAAGGTTCCGAGTAAGTTATTCGGTCCTTAGTTTTAAGTTCTAGTATTTTGTTTAGTAGTTCTTAGTAGAATTGTTAGTTAGACCTAGGAAGTAGAAAATGAAATACATACTCTTGTTTTTAAGCCTCATTGCATTGAAAAACTCCCGATGAGGTAAAAACATAGTAGGAATTGAGTTTTGGAAGTTGGGGGTCGAGTAGCGAAGCTCGGCGAAATTTTATCGGTTAGCGATTTTCTCGGAGTCGGGGTAAAATAGTCATATGGTGACTAAAATATCTCATAGATATTGTTTGATTAATAAATACGCTATTATCCTTATAGGATATCTGTAATCACGTTCCGACCGACAGACGTACCGTATTCGTCAACGAAGGAACGTTCGCGTACTAGTAACACTAACTCTGATGTTTATTGTATGCATATATGTGATAGAAGATAACTTTACATCTGATTTTATTGTTATTAATAGATCATACATCTGATTGTATTGATCCCATCATGCCTTAACTTTACATCTGACTGTATTGTTATTGTCATACATATCTGATTATGTATATTTCCTACATCGTGCCTTAACTTTACATCTGACTGTATTGTTATTGCCATACATATCTGATTATGTATTCCCTACAGCGTGCCTTAGCTTTACATCTGATTGTATTGTTATTGCCATACATATCTGATTATGTATCCCCTACATCTGTTATGGGCTTTTGTAGTGGTTATGCTGAAATGTCATGAATATTTGTTATATATATATTGTTATATAAGCATGAGGTTAATCGTTACCTGAGGTCCGGTGGGCATTGGACCTCAGCTTTTAACATAGCTTCAGGGTCAGAAGGATCGAGGGTTGAGGATAAGGGCAAGCAGCACGCTTAGAGACCCGCTAAAGACTTTCTTTTGTTATGTTTTTACTTTTATGTTAGACACTCGGATGAATGTACTGTCGTATGAACAGCCAGATACACCGCAAGCTATGTTATTCAGTTACTCTTTAATATGAAAAAAATTTCATTGGAAAGAGATTTTGCCGTGTCTCCCAAAATAAACCAAGTTCGATTAATGATTTGCAGAATTAGGGAACCTGGGTCGTTTCCCAACGAATTTGCAGCGGGCTCGATTAATAGCAATAGTGAAACAGAATGGTAAATTGGGGGTTTTAGGGTTTTATGATTCAGCAGATTAAAACGAAATAGATTGAAATAAACAGAACTATGTAGAAACAGATAGAAAAACGTTGATAAACTTAAACAGATTAAAAACGACCAACCCAACGTTCAGATTCCGTAATCATGCATCATTGAACGAAATATAACTAATCACGTTTGGTTCCGGATGAATCGAAATCTCTCGCATTCATCCGAGAGTTGAGAGAATTCGAGAACTTCTATTCTGATCCACTCTAATGTCAAAAACGTGAATGCCTCCTGTTTTTGGCGGCTGCCTTACTTAAAAATAACCTAAAACGAAAATGGGCCCTAATAGTTTTAGCCCAAAACAGAAATAAAATAAAGTGGGCTTAAATTACAAAATTCGGGTCCAAATAAAATCCAGAATTGTACATCCGACTTTGGCTCCAAAATTGACCGCCCTCTTGACCGAATTGGCTCTTGATGTCTTCATAACAATTGTAGCTCTCTGAATCATCTGAAATATGAGACAAAAATGAGGTAAATCCGATGTCTGGTTCAAGAGTTATGGTAGAAATAGTGAAGCAACACAAAACTGGGATTTTATTATTAAAAATGGCTAAAATGTAATAAAAGGCCCAAGGCCCAAATAAACATAAAAGCCATTATTTATTAGCTAAAGGGTCCTAAATTATTATTCAAGAGACAAAAATAAGTGTATAAAATATTCAATTATCAAATTCCCCCACACTTATCTTTTTGCACTCCCGAGCAAAATTCAAAGAGAAAGACCTAAAGGAAAAACTCTTTACTAATAATTGCTAACAATGCAAAAATTGAATCGATGGACAAAATTTCCAAAGACCAATCAATCAAGACCTAAATCCCTTCATCTCAAATTACAATTCATGGCGGTCTCAATCAATGATGCTAATCACAAAAGATGGTCTCACAAATGATACGCTCAATCAATCGTCTCTCAAGTGTTTAAGGTAAATAAGTGTATCGCTCAAATTCTACTCAAGAAAATTTTTCTATCTCAAATTACAATTCATGGCGGTCTCAATCAATGATGCTAATCACAAAAGATGGTCTCACAAATGATACGCTCAATCAATCAGTCTCTCAAGTGTTTAAGGTAAATAAGTGTATCGCTCAAATTCTACTCAAGAAAATTTTTCTACCATAAGCTTGCTCAACTTCTACGTCTCCACTACTCACAACACATACATGCACAAATCAAGAGAGCTTGTAATTACAGGTTGTAATGGGGCTAGGGTGAAGGTAAGTAATAGTATGGAATGAGAGGCTAAGCACCAAAGAAATCAAAAGGAAGAGCACTGATTAACACAATCATTCTCTATGTATGAAACTTTTATTCTACTAATGTATCCATTTCTTTCTATGTATTTTCTTTTCTTTTCTTTTCTCTCTTTTTTTTTTCTTTTCATTGTATACAATGTCAAAATCAAATATCTCCCCCCCCCACACTTAAACTGTTGCACTCCTGAGCAACCCCCATACTTAAACACAAAACAAGTTGAAACCAATGCTCAATAAATCTTCAAGGTGCGGAATAAAATGGTTTTACGCTTAGGCTTGTAATGTGGCTTAGAAAAGAATGGGTCAAAAGGCACAAAGGGGCTAGCAAGGGAATCATAATGCAAGGGAAAGCTATTTGGCCAAAGTGAGGAAAATAAAAGAAAGAAAACAAGCTTCCATCATACTTATGCATGTAAGTGAAAAATGTAGTTTCAAAAGAAAAGGAGCAAGTTCAAGAGAACAAAAATCATGAGAGATGCACACAGGAAAGAAAGAATGGTAAAAGATGAATTCCATTCATACAGGCCCAAGATCTCACAAGATCAATACCAACTTAGGCAATCAACAACATCAAATCAACTACCAAGACTTGTAATCGAAGAGTCAAGAATTGTAGACCAACGAGAATGATCCATTAAAACCAAAATGTCCACGTTCATAATATGTAGCAATCATAGAAAGAATTTTTTTTTCAAAAAGCAAGGTAGAAAAAAAAGAAAACAAATAAAAGAGAAAGAGGGAGAAGAAAGAAGAATACTCCCCAAGGGTTTATGGAGGAAGAAAGAAGAATGCTCCCCAAGGGTTTATGGAGGATAGATGGCGTCAATGAGGAGAGTCTCTGCTTCCTCAGGCTGCTGTGGGGATCCCTTATGAAATGGCTTGAGGCGATGCCCATTAACCTTAAAGGTTCTTCCTGTGGGTGAATCACATAGCTCAACAAAGACCAAAACGAAATATGTTAGTGATCACAAAAGGGTCATCCCATCTAGATCGAAGCTTACTGTGCATAAACTTCAGACGGGAATTAAATAGAAGAACTTTCTCGCCCACGAAAATTCTTTCCTCGAATATGCTTATCATGGAATGCCTTAATATTTTCCTTATACAATCGTGAGCTTTCATTGGCATCCAATCTAAGCTCATCTAACTCTTGCACTTGCAGCTTCCTCTCCATCCCGGACTTAGCCAAATCCATGTTGCATTGCTTAATAGCCCAATAGGCTTGATGCTCCAACTCAACCGAAGATGACATGCCTTACCAAAGACAATCCGATAGGGAGACATCCCAATCGGAGTCTTGTAGGCGGTGCGATATGCCCACAAAGCATCATCTAGTCGCTTACTCCAATCTTTCCGGGTAGAGTTGACAGTCTTCGAAGGATTTGCTTAATCTCTATTTGAGACTTCAACTGACCGTTGGTGCGTGGATGGTATGTCGTGGAAACCTTGTGAAGCACTCCATACTTGCGCAACAAGGCACCCATGCTTCGATTGCAAAAATAGGAACCACAGTCACCGATAATAGCTCTAGGAATGCCAAACTGCGCAGAAAATGTTAGACCTAACAAAGTCCACCACCACAGAAGAATTATTGGGAAGGCCAAAACAAACCACATTCTAAAACCTTCCTAGCAGTTCTTTGGGGTCCAAAGTGACCACCACAGGCAGAAGCATGAGCAAAATGCAATATAGAGTGAAACTCATGATCAGGCACACATCTCCTAACTACTTGGTCACAACAAAATTTCCACAGATAAGGGTCATCCCAAACATAATATTTAGACTCACTTTTCAATTTTAGGGTTTGGGCCCTAGTGGAGTCTACAGGAAAAACACCAGCTACCAAGTAGTTAACTAAATCAGCATACCATGGGGTCTTAACTTGCAGCTGTAGAAGCTCCACTTCTATCTCGAATCTCGACATCAAACTCTTGGAGCAACAACATCCACCGGATGAGTCGTGGCTTAGCATCTCGCCTTTTCAAAAGAAACTTTAAAGCCTACATGGTCAGAGAAAACAACTACTCGACTAGCTAGCAGATATGACCTAAACTTATCAAAGGCAAATACAATAGCTAACAACTCTTTCTCAGTAGTGGTGTAATTAGACTGAGCAGGATCCAAAGTCTTGGAAGCATATGCAATGACATGGGAGGCTCTATCAACCCGCTGTGCTAAGATAGCACCAACCGCATAGTTGGAAGCATCGCACATCAACTCAAAAGGGAGGAGCCAATCAGGGCTGAATCACTGGGGCTAGCAGTCTTGCTGAAATCTTGAATGAAACGTCGATAGAAACCTGCATGGCCAAGAAAAGAGCGAACTTCCCGCACAGAAGCGGGGTAAGGCAAAGCAAGAATAACATCTATCTTAGCGGGGTCTACCTCAATCCCTTTCCTAGACACTATGTGTCCCAAGACTATACCCGACTCAACCATGAAGTGACACTTCTCATAATTCAAACACAATATTAGACTCAATGCACCTATGCAAAACTCTAGATAGATTAGCTAAGCATGCATCAAAATCAGACCCATATACAGTGAAATCATCCATAAACACCTCCATGCAGTCCTCTAGGAACTCAGAGAAAATACTCACCATACAACGCTGAAAAGTGCCAGGTGCATTGCAAAGGCCAAAAGGCATCCTTCGGTAAGCATATGTCCCAAAGGGGCATGTGAAGGTCGTCTTCTCCGATCCTCGGGAGCAATATGGATCGGAAGTATCCGAGTAGCCATCCAAGAAGCGGTAATGAGACTTACCACCCAATCGCTCTAACATCGATCAATGAAGGGTAGAGGGTAATGATCTTTGCGAGTGGCTTGGTTGAGTCTTCTATAGTCAATGCAAACTCTCCAACTATTCGAACTCGAGTAGGAATGAGCTCATTCTTTTGATTGGCTACCACGGTGACTCCGGATTTCTTAGGAACCACAGGATGGACTAACCCATCGGCTATCGAAATGGGATAGATGATGCCGGCTGCGTGCTTAGTGACTTCTTTCTTCACCACATCAAGGATAAGAGGATTAAGGCGTCTCGGGGTTGCCTCACCGGCTTAGAGTCCTCTTCCAATAGAATCCGATGCATGCACATAGAAGGGCTAATGCCAACTATGTCACCAATGTCCACCCAATGGCTTTCTTGTTCTCCCTCAATAAGCTTAGCGGCTTCTCTTCTTGATCTCGGCATAAGATTATTTGCCACAATGATCGGCAATCGCTCATTCACCTCCGTAAATGCATACTTGGATGGTCCGGAAGGGATTTCAACTCTAGTTTGGGCGGTTGCTCAATGAGGGAGAAGCTTGGGTGGTTGTTGCAACAACTCGATGTCATCACACCGGGAATACCGAAACCATATTCAAAGAAGCACAAGCGGAAGGACCGTGTCTATACGGCTCAAGGTTAACATCGAATTCGGTTCATCAAAATCGAATTAAGCTCATCAAAATCGGAATCGGGATGCACGTTAGGATCGGGATGAAGCTCAAACTCGAGAATCAATATCGAGTCTACAAGTAATGTAGAATCATCAAGCAAATCGAATCACCAAACAATGCGAGTCTTAACCAAATTAGTGCAAACGAGCACCATTCATTATCATCGCATGCACAAATGGGGTATCACTCTCGATGAAAAATAAGGATAATCAAAGACACCAACCATTAAGAACATCATCCACGGCATCATCAATCACATCAATACGAAAATGAATGCTCTTCCCTAGGATATTTCATGGCATCAAAGATATTGAAATTCACGAGATATATCACCAAACTCCATGGAAAGAGTACCTGAATGCACATCTATCTTAGTCCTAGCTGTTTTCATGAAAGGTCTCCCTAGAATGATTGGTGACCTACTACTAGGAGACTCACCCTCCATATCCAAGATGTAAAAATCAGCAGGGAATATCAATTCATTAACTTTGACTAATACATCTTCAACTAAACCAGAAAGATGGGCATTACTCCTATTAGCTAACTGAACAATGACACCGGTTGGACGCAAGGGACCAAGACCAAGAGATCTATAAACGAGATGCGAGGCATGACATTAATAGAAGCACCTAAATCTAGCATGCAATCATCAAATCTATAGTTACCAATAAGGCAAGGGATAGAAAATGTCCCCGGATCTTTGCATTTACGAGGCATGGTAGAATTTGGATGAGTGCTTGACACATTCGATTCAAACTCACTGCTCATTCCCCTTCGCCGCCTCTTGTTGGTGCACAACTCCTTGAGAAATTTGGCATATTTAGGAATTTGTTTAATCGCATCTAAGAGAGGAATGTTAATCTCTACTCGTCGAATGTCTCAAGTATATCCTTCTCTTGTGCCTTTTCTCGCCAACTTCTTGGATTGAACTGCTTCTCGAGGGAAAGGAAGAGGGATAGGAATGTCTTCCTCTTCACCTTGCTGCACAGCCTTTTTCTTTTCGAGTCAATCTTCACATTTCCCGACTCGTTTTCGATGTGGAAGTCACATCTGCGGCTTGCTTAGGTTCCTCCAATTGCTTGCCGCATCGTAGTGATATAGCACTCACATTTCCCTTAGGATTGGGAATTGTTTGTGAAGGAAGGGAGTTGGATCCCCGAGGTTGAAGCTGGTTCAATGATGTTGCCAATTGCCCAACTGTGTTTGCAAACTCGAATGGAAGTGTCGGTTGTCGTTGGAGCTGCATATTGGTCGTGACAAATTGCTTCATCATATCTTCAAGTGAGGAACCACCACCACTACTACTAGCCTCGTGTTGTTGTGCCGCCGTGGAGGTGGACATATGGCCTGGTCGAGGAGGTGGTGCTTGCAAAGGCAAAGGGGTGCGGATCGTATTCTTTGGAAAGTCCGTGGTCCGTAGGGCCTCTGCTGGTAATTCCTGCACTCGCCGATCTTGGTTACTCGGTTCCGATTTTGATTCCAGTGAAAGTTGGGGTGATTTCTCCAACCAGATTGTATGTATTAGAGAAAGCATTATTCGTTGGTATTGTGGCCTTCCTGGAAAAACACCCAGCTGCAGCTACCGATTGGTCTTGATAGGCAGGATCATGCAAAGTAGGGCAAGAGTCGAGAGAGTGATAAGGGTCGAACAAAACCCACAAGAGTACCCATGCCGAGAAGGGGAAGACATGACTGTATGTGTCACACTTGCCATTGCCTCACAAGGGAGGTCCGATCATCAAGTCTAGTCTCTAATCTCGAGAATCATACTGGACTCGGAGCTTGAATATGGTAAACAGGAGTACTATTGGCCTGGTGCCAAGCTCGCGAGAGTTATACGCCATAATGGATATCAAGTCTCGGGCTTCTTCAGTGTCTTGTTACTCATAGCCCCACCGCTAGAAGCATCCACCAACCCTTTGTCTACGGTGATAGACCATCATAGAAAGAGTTGATCAAGTCTTTTCGATATATCGATGGTGTGGAAGCTTGCACATAACCTTTTGAACCTCTCCCAATACTCATGCATAGTCTCCCAATGATCCTGTCTAATGTTGCCAATTTCCTTCTTGATTGCAAATGTTGCTCTTGAGGAAGGAAATATTTCCTGAAATAACCTCTCGAATTTCAATCCAACTCCCTATAGATGAGGGTGAAGGTACAACAACCAATCCTTGGCTCCACCATCCAAGGAGAAAGGAAAAGCTCTCACCTTGATATGATCTTCATCAATGGCATGTGGTTTCATAGTCTCGCACACTACATGGAATTCCTTCAAATGCTTAATGGGGCACTCACACAAGACCATGAAACTTAGGCAGCAAGTGTATTAGACCAGATTTAAGCTCAAAGTTAGCAGCAATGTTAGGATATTGGATGCACAAAGGTTGATAATTGACATCAGGTGCGCCCAATTCCTTCAAAGTATGATGATTTTCTTCTGCCATAATGTCTGTGAAAACGACAAGACTATCAGAAATACTATCGAAGCACAATCGAAAGATCAACGAATGTACACAATCGAATGGCCAAGATCGAATGGTCAAAATCGGACTCCAATTGAGTGTCCGGTTCAAGTATTAATCCTATGACTTAGCTTAACAACTCTTAGCGGTAAGAATTGTTCTTTCTATTTCAGATCAAATGGCAATAAGTCTTACGAATTAGTAGTAATCCCGGTACTCATGCAGCATACACACCAAGCGAATTACAAATGCCACCAAGAGTGGTAAAAAGCAGAATCAGGAGAATTACGAAATGCCACTAGGAGTGGTAAAAGTGGAAGAACACTAAGAGAACACAAAAACAAAAACCTATGTTAGAAATTGACCCAAACAAGTCCAAAACACTTGTCAAATGATTTTTTAAAATTTATGGGACTTGGACAGGGAAACTCTTAGACAATTCTGGGACCAAAAAAATAAAAAGAATAAAAAATAAAAAAAATAAAAAAGACTAAATACCCTTTTGGGTCCCCGAATAACACGCGCTACCCATTTTGGTCCCCGAGTAAAATAATGTCATTTTGGTCCTTTTAGGGACTAAAAATGATTTTTGAAATTGTGAGGGATTAAAATGCCCACAAAAAATGACTAAAAGGACTAAAAGGGACCTTTTTCACATTAAGGACGAAAAATGACATTTTTTTACTCGGGACCAAAATGGGTAGCGCGTGTTATTTCGGACCAAAAATGGTATTTACTCTAAAAAATTAAAAAAAAAAATAAAAGATAAAAAAAAAAAAAAGATAAAATAAAAGATAAAATAAATAAAATAAAATAAAAGATAAAAATAAAATAAAAGATAAAAAATAAAAAAATAAAAGATAAATAAAAAAATAAAATAAAATAAATAAAATAAAAGAAAAATAAAAAAATAAAAGATAAATAATAATATAAAATAAAAGATAAAATAAAATAAAATAAAATAAAAATAATAAAATAAAATAAAATAAAATAAAAAGAAAAAAATAAAAAATAAAACTAATTTACTATCGTAATCGAATCGATGCAAACTCCTCAAGAATCGGCGCCATTTTTGGAAAGAGATTTTGCCGTGTCTCCCAAAATAAACCAAGTTCGATTAGTGATTTGCGAATTAGGGAACTGGGTCGTTTCCCAACGAATTTGCAGCGGGCTCGATTAATAGCAATAGTGAAACAGAATGGTAAATTGGGGTTTTAGGGTTTTATGATTCAATAGATTAAAACGAAAGAGATTGAAATAAACAGAACTATGTAGAAACAGATAGAAAACGTTGATAAACTTAAACAGATTAAAAACGACCAACCCAACGCTTGATTCCGAATCATGCATCATTGAACGAAATATAACTAATCACGTTTGGTTAGGATGAATCGAAATCTCTGCATTCATCCGGAGGATCCTCACCTAGACGATCGCCTAGAATTTATTCGAACAGTGGCGTATCACCGTGCAATCGCACAGCAACACTAAAACCTAGTCCAATTCGGTCCTTGGGATGAACCAAACCGAATATTAAATCTAATATTCGAACTATTTTCAGAATCGAATCCGATAAGATGAAAACAGAATTGATTAAGTTACCGATTAGGCACAAGTTCTCTGGACGAATCATGGAATCCTCATCGTTGGGTCAATCACAGGGGGTTTAGCCGAGCATGGCTGGAAAAACTGAAGAAAAGACGAAGAACCCTAAGAACATGCGAAGAACAGTTGAGAGAATTCGAAAACTTCTATTCTGATCCACTCTAATGTCAAAAACGTGAATGCCTAATGTTTGTGGCGGCTGCCTACTTAAAAATAACCTAAAACGAAAATGGGCTCTAATGGTTTTAGCCCAAAACAAATAAAATAAAGTGGGCTTAAATTACAAAATTCGGGTCCAAATAAAATCCAGAATTGTACATCCGACTTTGGCTC
Organism: Acacia pycnantha; assembly: GCA_025563575.1. NCBI lineage: Eukaryota > Viridiplantae > Streptophyta > Magnoliopsida > Fabales > Fabaceae > Acacia > Acacia pycnantha. The sequence goes on from JAMWYP010000637.1 coordinate 88,255, forward strand.
CAAAATTGACCACCCTCTTGAATGAATTTGCTCTTAATGTCTTCATAACAATTGTAGCTCTCTGAATCATCTGAAATATGAGACAAAAATGAGGTAAATCCGATGTCTGGTTCAAGAGTTATGGTAGAAATAGTGAAGCAACACAAAACTGGGATTTTATTATTAAAAATGGCTAAAATGCAATAAAAGGCCCAAGGCCCAAATAAACATAAAAGCCATTATTTATTAGCTAAAGGGTCCTAAATTATTATTCAAGAGACAAAAATAAGTGTATAAAATATTCAATTATCAAGAATAAAGAAATATTTACTTTGACTCAACGGATCTTCCCTTAGGTGCCCTTAGGTGAAGTTGATTCTGCAACTAATTAAAGCAATGTAAAATTATGCCAACAAAGTTTCATTCAATTATATTTAATTAATTTAGCACAATTTATAGTTTATATATATTGCTTGTATATTGTCCTTCATGTGTATAAAATAGACACATGAATTCTTTTCCTAGGCTTGGGTGGCTTAGTTATTACATATATATACACGATTCTCTTAAATATAAAAAGATTAATTATGTGGAAGAAAGAGTGAAGCGAAGAATATAGTGTTATGTTTTTTTTTTTTCTGAGGCGAGGTGAGGGGATCGAACTAAGGACACAGGGGGAGAAACAAATCCCAATACCCTTGCATTACTAGTAGTCTTGGTATATAGTGTTAAGTTCTTGGTGTTTCTTGTTGGCAATACCATAAGCCCAACTAACAAAACAAAATGGGCTTTGCCCGATGACAATTTTGTAACAATTATCCACGAGTTTAACAAAATGAGGCTCGACCCATTACCAATAATATCAAACACTTCAAATCCATACATTATTGTCAATGAGGATTGAAATGCAGGTTGGCTAAAGCGTTAGCTTTTATCCCAAAAGGGAGGAGGTTCAATACCCGTTGGTCGATGTGAGGGTCTTGTTAGTGGGCGATCTATAAGTACCTCTATAAGCGCTCTTTGGGCACGGAGGCATGTCACAGCCACGGTGGGAGGTACCGATTGTCTAAGCCCACCTAAACTTTTTATATGAAAAGAAAAAAATCGATACATTATTTGAGTAAAGAAATTATGGAAGACACTAGTAAGTGACCATAAATACCAACATTATCCATTGGGAGTAAGTGGTAAGAGCTTGCTCTCCCTTAAACCACATCCTCGGTTCGAGGCGTGGGAATGAAGAAAATGATGTTAAAAGCTATTTCCCCGCACTGTGAGCCCGACTCAGGGCGAATACGGATTAATGGGCCCGAAGGTTCGGTGAATTGGGTGAACAAAAAAAAAAAGTAAGTGACCATAATTCCGTAAGCGATGCTTTTTATCATTGATGCCAACCAATCAATCAAATATAATTAATTAAACGTAAAATATATAAAAACCATAGTATTTACAAAATAATATGATTTAATTATTTTAGACTCATCAGCATCATGCTTAAGTATATCAATATATGTTCTTTAAATTTAACAATAGCACTGAATTTGGCGTGAATAGTGAAGAAACTTGGCTAAAGAAAGATGATACGCTTAGGCTTAGTAAAAATTTTCTTCTTATCTTTGTTTTTGTTTTTATATTATCATCTAGTATCTAGTTCGAAGTTCGTGGTTGCCACCCTCAATACAAGTGTCTTCTTTGGGACTTGAAATTCAAACCATATGCAATGCACGGTGAAGGGCGGAGGTTGCATCTAAGTTGTAGATTAAGTTTGGGATTTAGGGCAAGGGTATTTGGGTCTTTCATAATTAGTAGGTGTTTATTAAATAAGATTAATGAAATCATTCCCTCCAATTATTACTTCATATCAAACATATTTTTAAAAGCACCAGCCAAAGCCCAGTCTAGTCCATTGAAATTAGGTGCCACGTACCAAAGCCGGGCAAAGGGATTTAGCGGTGCACATTATGGATCCGGAAGTAAGCCCACTGACGATCGAGCCCAACCACAAGGTCGGGCCAGGATAGATCGGGTCTTGCCCAATATCCGGGAGAATCTCAACCACCCCGGCAAAGCGGGAAGATCTCGCGTAGACGTTAGGCGGTTAAGATCATGGCCGGGATGCGTGCCGAGATCGCCCCGAGTACGCCTATAAATACTAAGGCAACCACCTAAGGTACCACAGGCTCTAACTTAGACTATTTACCTACGATCACGCTGAGCACACACCCCCCCTCCTTGGCTAAGAGCACCGGTTGTGTTCAATGATCCATCTCCGTCTCGTGTGCTTCCACGTGCGCACCCAGTGCCGAGACCCTAGATCTAAATCAAATCACAGCCCATACACGCGGGTGGATATCATGTTCTACACGAACAGTGGCGCCGACCGTGGGGATTGATAAATTTCAATTCCGTGACCAATGAGGATTAACACACGTAGCTTTAGCCACAAGCGGTCGGAGGTGGTTCGGCGAAGATCAGCGCGGCCACCTCGGCGGTCCCAGCTGCAAGCAACGGTCAATCTCCTCGGTAATGGCGGTAGGATGGAGTGAGCCGGTTATCTGGCCGGAGCAACAACTAGAGGAGCACGACATCCCTAACGATAAGGGGTGTTTGGAGGGAAACCCGTCTGACACTGAATCCTCGGCCCCGCACAATCATGGCCGTCAACCTCAGAATCCGAACCGGAAGTTAACGAAATCCAGTTCCAAATCTTGATATGCTCCTTGTCCAAATGCGTTGGCCGCAATGATAAGGCGGATGGAGAACATGGACAAGCGGCACCGCTCCACTTCAAGCGAATGGAAGAGCGGTCCAAGACAAAGGATTCGGCCTCCTCAAATGGAGACAAACATGATAAGACACGGGAAGAAGACCAAAATGGCGCCGGTTCTCGGCGTCGAAAAGTACGCGAGGAGACGAGACCAGGACCAAGCGGAGAGGCGACTTCTTCCACCAAGGAGTCAAGAAGGAGAAGTCGGCTCGGCGAGAGACCACCCCCGGCCTCCACCTACCGGTATCGAGCGGAAAAGATATGTCGGAAATGTCGATAACAGCCCTTTCTCGGACGAAATCCTCAACGCTCGTTTCGGAGAAGCTAAACCTTACCGAATTCAACAAATACGACGGGAGTTCTCAAGACCCGCAACTCACCAGGGAAGACTTTGAGATGATCATGTTGTGTAGAGGCCTTGGAGAACCCATCATGACTCGGATCTTTGCCACAACCCTTAAAGGGCCAGCATTAAAATGGCTCCACACTCTCGCAGGTAGGGTCGGTTCACAAGTTCGATGACTTAGCCGAGACTTTTGAGCTCCAGGTTTGCGACTAGGAAGCGGCGGCTCGAAGTCCCAGTACACCTTGTATAAAATCAGGCGGCCGGCCGACGAATTACTCCAGAAGTTATTTGGATCGCTTTAACCATGCGGCCACTGCAAGTCTGAGGGATTAAAGGAGGAAGTTCACGTTCACCTTTTGGCCGACGGCTCGATAGTTCAACCCGACTAAGCTGAATCGTTCTTGAGGGGCGCAAAAACATTAACGATTTCATGACTCGGTCAAAGAAATACCTTGAGGTCGAGCAAATGCTAGAAGAGACCGGGCAGGGAACACCCCGCCAAGGGACAAAAGTCGGTCAGAGGAATTGTACAAGCAAGATCGCCGTGGCAAGGGTCCGGACAATAAGCCCTCTAGTGCAGCGGGACTCAAAGGGTAAATATAATAATTATACCCCTTAAATGTGCCCCGCTCCTCAGCTATGGAGGGAAGTAGTATCGACCGAGATGCGAGAGGTCGATAAACCTCGGCCACTCGGAAACGACCCAATACTGGATCAATCCCGTTTTTACTTTACACGATAGTAGGGGCACACCACGGACCAATGCTATGAACTCCGGACGCCATCGAAAGGTTCATCGAGAGATGGAAAATTGCGCCGATATGTAATCAAAACGCGAGGGACGAATAAGAAAAAGGCAGCAGGATGACCGATGGACAGCCCGACCCCGAAGAAAAAAGGATGGTAAAAGCGAAAGCTGCAGCATGCGGAAAGTGAGTTCCCAGAGGCCGACCCGATTGCAACGTGATCGGTGGAGCTTTCGGGGAGGAGGACACGGAAAGTCAACGGAAAAGTACCTAAAGGAGGTCCTCGGTCAGGACCGACCTAAACCAAGGAGGACCCCAAAATGACCCGGTAAAGTGGAACGACCTCGGCTAATGTTCACAAAGAAGATATGACCTAGATCGTACTGGGACACCAAGATGGTCCGGTAATCACTGGAACCTGGTCAACTAAGCCGAGTTAAAAGGATATTCATAGACTCGGGAGCTCGGCGAGATATCATCATTTAGAATGCCTTCAAAAGGATGAACCTTGATCAAGAACCCACGACCCGGTTTATATGGTCGAGTTGGACTTACGAGAGGAAAAGGGGAAGCCCCGGCCAGAACCAGAAGGAGAGTTAGAAAACCTCATACTCGGGAACAATCCAGACCATAATACAAAAATAGGCAGGGGCATTGACCCCGGATTCGTGGTTGAGGATGGAGGAGTTTTTGGCCATAAATCGAGATGTTTTTGCATGGAGCGCGATCGTAGAAGTACCGGGATCGATCTGGTTGTTGTCACAAATTAGCCATTCGGCCGGGGTCAACCCCGGTAGCCCGAAGAAGAAAAAGGGCCCCGGACAGGTGTAGCAGGGAACCAAAGTGTGGACAGCTGTGGCCAGAAGCCGGGGAAGTGTGCCATACCACATGGCTTTCCAACGTAGTAATGGTCTTGAAACCAGGGGAGGTGGAGAGTACGCATGCGGATTACGGACACAGACAAAGCATGCCCCCAAGACGCCTATCCTATGCCGAACATCGACCAACTTGTAGATAACTCGTCCGGCTATCAACTGCTATCATTTATGGGCCTATTAGAATTTCAACCAGATCGCCATGCACCCGGATGACGGGAGGCCACTTCCTTCATCACGTAAAAGGAAATTACGGCTATAACGTCCATGCCATTCCAGATTGAAAAACGCGGGGCAATGTACCAGAGAATGATGAATAAGGTTTTCGAGGATCGAGATCGTCAACGTTGAGGTCTACATTGACGACATGATTGTCAAATCACCACGATCCCAATAATCACCCGAGACCTAGAGCAAACATTCAAGAAACTAAGGGCGCATCAAATTCGGCTCATCGGCAAAGTGCGCGTTTGGGTACTTAGACGGAAAATTCCCGCTTTCTTGCTCACTAGTCGAGGAATGGAGGCCAACCGGATAAGTGTAAGGCCGTGCTAGACATGCGAGGCGCTTGAAACAAGAAGGAAGTTCAACATTTAATGTGTCGATTGGCCTCATTAACTAGGTTCTTGCCAAAGTCGGCGAAACGCCTTACCTTCTTCGAGTGTTACTTGAAAAGGAGACATCGGGGCAACCGGACCGGGTGGCAGCCGCATTTGAGAAAATCAAGCAACCGTTGGCAGCTCCTGTCCGTCCTGTCAAACCACAACCCAGTGAGACCCTCTTCCTCTACCTATCGGTCATGGAGGAGTAAAGCTCGGTACTAGTCCAGAAGGAAAGAATGGTCAAGAACCCATATACTTCGTGGGCAAAGCATTACAAAGCTCCTGAGTTAAGATACCAAAAGTTGGAAAAATTGGCTTTTGCCATACTAACGACGGCGCGAAAGACTGCGCCCCTTATTTTCGTGCTCACAAGATAACGGTTCGGACTAGCCAACCAATCCGACAGGTACTCCATAAGTCGGACTGGCAGCAGAATGATCGGTTGGGCCATCGAATTATCCGAGTTCGACATCGCACACGGCCCGACATGCCATTAAGTCACAAGCTTTGGCCGACTTCCTCCGGAGATAATCCCAACCAACAATGATCTCGCAATATCGACCTCCGGAAGGTGTACGTCGACGGTTCATCGAACTCAAGGGAAGCGGCGCTAGGAATA